>JAYJMB010075586.1:0-22972 GCA_036873735.1 Pouteria campechiana
TGAATGGGCTGTTTGAAAGTGGGATGGAATTGCATGATTTATGTTATTAAATTAACCATTAACTATGTTGATTATGATGTGGTTGAATTGTTAATTATATGGGAAAACATATTGTGAATAGATGTAAATGCATGATGAAATGCTTTCATGGAAAAATTATGTGTAAATTGAATTGTTATGTATGTAGTACCCATGGGGCAAGGATGTTAAACTTAAACAATTGAATTGAAGGCTAAGATTGAAGGCTTATGAAAGTGTTCTACTTTAAGGTAAGTAGGTGGGATTATTTTCAATGTGTGAATGTTTAAAATGGATGGGGAGAGTGTCTATCCCATCTGTTTGCAAACGGGCATGGATGAAATGATTGTTAGAGATAGTGGATATCCCATAAATTGTTGTTTATTATGTATTTATGTATATGTGCTAAATATTGAGATGTATTCTCATGATTCTTATATATATGGACTAAGATGGATATCATGTTTATGCATGTAAACATGTACAAGTGAATGGAGATAATGGCTATCCCATGATCATTGTGTTTATAAAGTATACGTATAAGTGTAGAATGTTTGGTATGGTGAATATCTCAGGAATTAGTATATGGTATTGTGAATGCATTGTGAATTGGGAGTAGTGAATATCCCAATATGTATGAATTGGATGTGTTATGATGTGATGTAATTATGTATTAAATTGCTATGTAATGCGGTATTTCTTGGATTATATAGTATTCTTGTAATATCTGAATTGTGACTTAACATGTTCAACTATGAGTTGCACTTGATGTATTTATGCCTAGATGGCATAAAAATAAAAAAAATTGAGATCATATTCATGCTAAATATACTTTTGGGATACCTAATGAATCCCTCTTGTTGTTTATTCTTTGTTATACACCTACTTACTGAGTTTGCCCGGACTCACCCCTTTATTTTGAATTTTTAGTTGGTGGGTGAAGACCAATGCTTGAGAGATAGATTCAAAGATAATATTTGTATTAATATGATGTATTGAAAAGAAAATTTCCATTGTATGTATATCTTTCAAGTAATGTATAATAGATGTATTGGCATTTCATAGTAATTAATGAATGTAATATTGTGAATGGATGTAATAACAAGCTAGATATGCTCATTACCATCATAATGTGGCTACAGTTTTGGGTAGCTATGGGTTTATGGGTGAGTTTTAATAATTTTGTTTGTATTGTATAGATAAATAGAATTGTATTATTATGTAATGCATGAATGTACAAGAGAAATGCCTTATATTTCAGAGGAGACTTTGCCAGATTTTTTGGTAAGATTCTTCTCTAGAATATAAGATGGTAGCATCTTGCATTGGCCCTGGGATGACATGATTAAAATGCCTAGGGTGGGAGTGCGGACTGTTACACCAACACTCTTCTAGATTTGAGCTCTAGGGGGTGTAAATTATTGCTCCCAACACTCTTCTAGATTTGAGCTCTAGGGATATAAACATAGTTTTTCCAACACTCTTCTAGATTCCAGCTCTAAGAAGCATAAATATTGTTGTTTTCCTAAGCTCACCACCAACTCATATGGCTGATGAACAACACTAAAGCTATACATCACGTTAGCTCTATACTAGGATGATTTGTACAAAGTTTAAAGTACACTTAAAGTGATTACACATTGAAGCACAGAAGATATCAATACTCTAAAAATATTATAATGATAGATCTTTGAAGCTAAACATCTATCAGTGCAATGGAGATTGAATATCTTGGAGGATGCATTATCTAATTAATATAGGTTACTCATTTAAGCTCTTTCTTCTTTTTATCTTTTTCTCAGCTTCCTCAACCTTCTTTGTTGATATTGCACTACCCTTATACTACTTTAGAATTTTTTTCCCATTGGGGGTAGATGGATTCCATTGGATGTTGAATGTTGTTCTGAATTTTCTCCCATTGAAAAGTTATCTTCTTGATAAACTCATTCTAGCTGGAAATCCTGTAGCATCGACCTTGAAGAAGATATCTTTTTGGTTTTGGCAAATACCAAATGAGAGTATTCTACATGACTGATTCGTTCATTCTTTTGGAAAGATGCACATTAAACTTGAAGGGACATAGCCTTCGAGAGTGGAATCTCTGTCAGAACAGAGACTATTTTCCTTTCAATTTCTTTCCTTATTGAGCTTGTATACTTTGTCCAGTGTTAATATGATTTGTCCATGAGAATGTTTATCCAGAGAGTGCAGCCAGCTTTGTCCATAGTAAGTAGCTTCACTTTTTTGTGAAGGTTTGTCTGAGTCCATTATAGCCCTTTTTTCATCTTTTACTTTGTCTGTGAAAAGTCATAGATGACTCCTGATGATGTGGATGAAGCTCTTCTCTTGTTGTTCACCGGATGAAGCAACTTTGTATTTTGATTTGTCCATAGTAAGTTATAGACAACTATTGATGGTTGGGACAAATTTTCTTCCTAGAAGTTCGATAGACGAAGTAATTTTGTCCTTTGATTTGTTCATAGTAAGTTACAGACAACTCTTGATGGTGCAAACAAAGTTTCTTCCCAGCAATTCAATAGACAAAGTAACTTTATCTTTTGATTTGTTTGTTAGAGAGCTATGGATGAATTTGGAAGCACAAATGATTTCTTGTTCAGTTATCTATCAGATGAAGTAGCTTTGCCTTTTAATTTGTCTGAGCATTCATTTTGTCTGTGTAGATTCGTCTGAGTCCACTATGCCACTTTTACTTCATCTTCCACTTTGTCTACAATAAGTTATAGATGAATTCCTTGTTCTCCTTTTGTTCTGAGATAAACTTCATATGGGAGATGCATGGTTAATTATTTTGACTTTGTCTTTAGCTCAACATTTATCTAAGTTTAGTTCCATTTCATCTCTTGCTTCTGCAATCTGAATTTGCCTTTTTTGTCATGAATGGATGTTGTATATTAGGAGTTCGTTTGACTCATCCATGAAGAAAATTTGAGAATAATTTCTCCAATCCAGCTAAGGTAAGCTTTGTTTGAGACTAACTTTGTCTAAGGAAGATTTCTGCAGTAATGGAAGCTTTATTTATAGTGCCTTGCAATGTTTCTGGTACTAGAAATGTCATTAAAAATAAGTGTATCTTTGAGTGCATAGACCAAATAATTGAATCACATTTGGAGACTTATAGAGGCTTGAATGTCATGAATTTAGATATGCTTTATAGCTTCTTTTGAAAGTTCAGTGCCATTCTTTCTGAGCACTCTTATCTTCCTTTAGTGTAGTGGATCTTGTTCCTTATATATTCCTTGTATACGCTATCCATTTTATTTGAGTTTTTTTCTTGTATATCATTTATATTTGTTTTTGCAATTGCTTGAAAACACAACTGTCAGTACCTTAATTGTTCACTTATATGTTGTTGATCATCATCAAAACTTAGTTGTTTGCCACATATACCATTTGGTTCAACACAAGTTACTTCTTCCTCTCTCACACTCTCATTTGAGCTAGAGTGTGTCTTCTTCATCCATAACGCAAAGGCCTTTTTGATTATTCCTTCTTATCTTTCCATGTCTTCTTTGATCCATCTCATATTTATCTTCTTTTTCTTTTCTTCTTCTCCTCTTAAATCTATCTCTTGTGTCTAACTTGTCTTGATCTAGGCATTCACCTTGCATGTGCTCAATTCCACCACATTTGAAGCATTGTGGTAGCTCTCTCTTTGCACATTTACTTCTTTTCTTGTCACTTGATAAGTGCATAATTTATCGCATTTTAATATCTAAATTCAAATATTTTGAATTCTTAATTGACATGATTTTATTGGTTTATAATCAAATTTGATTAAATATTGCACATAATGGAGTTAGTTTTTATTTCGGGTATCAAACCTGTCGAAAAGAAGCTAAATATGACAAAGGTTTCACTTATATCCTCCTTTTGGCATATATGGAGGCTTATTTAGAGAAAGTGGTAAACTTGAAAGTTGTATCCCATTAACTATCTTTCTAATGCATCAAGAATCGCATAATTTTGATATTATATGAGAAAGTTATCGCTAAAATACTGAATATTATTCTTGGTGAACAGTTGGGCACACTGATGCATATTAGTATGTTTGGGCATTGAGTTAGGCATTGCAGTGCTAGTTCATTGCAAACAAAACTTTCTAATTTTAGCAATTTTATTTTGATTACGCAAAATAACTTTGGAAATTTGTATGGAAGTGAAAACAAACCCTAAATTGGGTTATTTAAAGAGGATTTGAGCTGTAAAACAGGGGGAGAATGTGGACTAGCAAGGAGAGAGTTTTTGAGGCAAAGAGAAGACTTGGAAGAGGGATTGCTGTGAAGAAAAGCGAGTGCTACTTGGAGATAAATTCATTCTCTTATCTTTCTTAGTTCTTTTTCAATTCTTTTTCTTTTCTTCATCATGTTTAAGATAATGTTTATGATTTCTTTTTTTATTCTAGGGCAATGATGTAGCCGAATTATGAATATTAAATTTCATTCAGTTTAATTCAATTCCATGTTTATTCATTATCTATATTGAGTGTTTAATTTGTGTTTAATGTTTGAGAAAGTGTGTTGACCCTTTCTTCATGATTTGTGATTCAATTTGAGGCTAAGAAGCAAGAATTAGACTATGGTTAAATACCATAAAATTTCCATGAGATAGAGATATCCATGAAGCTTGTGTAACACCATGAATTTCTTATTCTTAATGCATCTTGGTTAGTTCAGAATTTTTACAAAGATGTAGAAAATTTGCTAATTGAGATAGATTGTTGTTGCTCTAGAAAGATTAATAATTAAAAAAGAGAAATTCATTATCAACATAGGAATAAACATTGATTAATTGAATTGGGTGAAATTGGAATCTGATGAACTCAGAAACACTAGATGTCTTAATCATTGATTCTCTACTTGTCTAGATTCGCATTCTTGTCAATTTTAATTAGTTTAGATTTTCTTTTCTTCCTCATTACCATTATTTGAGTGTTCAAATAGAATTTAGAGTTAAACTAATTTGGTAGTTGGTAATCATAGTCCTCATGGGAACAATCTTTTACTTTCACTTTATTATTTGTTGATGACATGTGAACTTGCATTAAGGAAAATTCACAACAAGTTTTTGGCACAGTTGTTAGAGCTATTGTTTTTGCCAATATCAAAACAAATAACTCTAGTTTTGCTTTGAAATTTTTTTATTTTAGTGTTGTTATTCATTGCAATTTTTGTGTCTTTTTCATAGGGTTTTCCATAGGTGTATGTGAAGATATGGGAGCAACAATTTAATCCCTTTCGATTCTTAGATAGAATGCACACTTCAAAGGATTAGAATAGAGAGAAGAGAAGCTGTCAGTCAGTTGCAAAATGCTATGGCTAAACTGGGAGAAGTAAATGAGAATACTCCATAGATGTCTTTGAGAGATTATGCATTACCTGTGGATCCAAACCTCCTTTACTTGGCTTGATTTTGATGATGAATGTGATTAACCAGTTGAGTTTTGATAATAAGCAAAATCATGTGAGTGAATAATTAAAGTACTAACAGTTACATTCCTAAGTGTCTAATGATTCATATATAAAACAGGTATAGGGAAGTAACTTCAATTATGTGGACAACACATTCAAGACCATATCAGAGACAAGATCCACAAGTTAGTAAATATAGGAAGAAAATGTAAATGCTTAAGAAAGAATGACCCTAAACATAGAAGAGTATTTCAGACATACAAAATCATGAGAAACAAACTTAGGATATAAAGAAGTTCAATGTGTCTGAAGAATAAATAGTTGTAAACTCATGATCTATGTCTAGAGCAACCTCAAAAATGTTTTTTGGTCCCCTATGCTAGGAAAATACCCAAGAGGGGTAGGGTGACTTAGGTAATTAAAAATTTGACTTTGACCCCTTGTAGGATTATAGTCCCTCTAGCAATATAGTGAAAGATAATGCCAGCAAACAATAAATGGATAGGGTATTTTTATAGTGGTTTGAGTCAACTACTCTGCTCTACTCTTCCAAGGACACTCTCCTCTAGTGTCTTGGGTTCCACTATCTCTTATAGCAAAAATACAACTAGTGCACTCAGCACTCTTCTTGATTCCAGCTCTAAGGGGCATAGACTAGTGCCACTGCACTCTATTTGATTCTAGCTCCAGGGGATGTGAATACAATACTTAGTAGACTAATTGTGAGACACACTACAGCAGTTACAAATGCTCTTCTTAAGTCTGGTCTCCAATACCAACTAAAGGCAATCACAGAAACGAAATAGAAATGATTAAATACACTTAACACAGTGCTTCATTATAAGTACATGGAAGGACTCTAAGAAACTTTGATTCCAGAAGTGATGGTTCTTCCTAAAGGTAGTTGGACACCTTTAATGGAGATTTCAGAAAATTGCAGTACAAAGGCTTGAAGTTTTTCTTTTGTATGTTGGGAATGAATGTTTTAGCTTAATGAAATGCAACAATTGAAAAACTTAATCCTCATTTCATCTTTGCTCCTCTTTATATCCAACTTTGAATTCTAGTTGTTGGAGGTAGGTGAGCTTCATTGAATGCAAAAGAATGTTGAAGCTTCTTCCAATGAAATGCATTATTTTTGGTTAAATGAAATAGTTGTAATAACTTGCAGCAGCATGCTTCCAGAAATGGTAGAATTTCAGACTATGAGGATAATTATTAGCGATTGTTGTTTGTTGCTTGGGATAGAATTGTTGTGTTTCAAGTAAAGATTTCAGGCGGAGGGTCTCCTTTCAATGACCACACTTTATTTCAAACAGAGTTACTTTCTTGGGAGTTTTTTGAAGTTAATGTTTGGGACAAAGCTAGAGAGATGGACGAAATGGCTTTGTCTAAAATGTTTCTATTCATCCAAAGTTAGTTTCTCTCATTATCTAAATTGTTATGTCAGCATTGAAGCTTTGTCCAAAGCTTGCTCTTTTTTTAAACTTCAGCAAATAAGTTTGGGAACAACTTAAGCAATGTCCGAAGTTGGCCTTTGTCTCTGTATTATTCAAGATATGTTTAGGAAAGATTGATATGCTCTTCCATTCTAAGCTTAGGAACAAGATTGTGTTTGAAATGAATATTTGGGACTGTTTAGTATTTCAAATGAAACTATTTTTGTTCTTATGCCTTGAAAAATTTCTGCATCACTTCTAAAGATTGCATTGATATTTTGGAATCTGGATTGGATTTCATTTTTCAGTGTCTAAAAATGGCATAGACATGTGGAGTTCAACTAAAATGATTTGATGAGCATGTTCCTTTCATATTGTGTCTGGTCTGCAGCTTCTGTAATTCATAGTCTGCTTTTGCATTTTAGGAACTTGATAACCTTTCATTAGCACTTAACTTAATCAAGTTTTGTTTATCATCAAAACTATACAATCATAATAATAATCTCCCCCTTTTTGATAATGACAAAACTTAATTAAGTCTTTGTAATTTAAATATGCTAATGAATTCAAATATAATCTCCCCCTAAATGAATGCTAAACTTTAATTCTTTATTCCCTTTAATGTAAACTATCTCTCCCTGACTAATTTATCTCCCTAAACTAAATTGTATTAAATTATTTTTCTTACTCTAAATTCTCTCTCTCCCTCTTAATTCAAATTGGGTTACATACTTCTCTCTATCGAATAATTGCAAATACTCTCTCCCCCTTTTTTTGTGGTCAAAAATATATAGAATAAAGTAATGATATTAATGTGACACTTTTAATTTGTTGCTTAATGCTTCGATTCCTTTGCCTCGCCTTCTAAAAATGTGTGACAACCCAAAAGTTTTTGGTAAGAGAATTTCTTTAAGCATGTGTTTTAGGTAACTTGTGTTTATTAATTCAATGGAAAATTTAAAGAATTGTGCTTATAGACATGTGAACTATATTGAGGTGGTATAACTCTTTGCACGATAGCTGCTAAAATGTGTTGTAGAGGAGCTACATGTGCATGGTTTGTCATGCACCGTCGAACACTGAAAGGGAGTAGGTGTTATATACTCCACCAGCCACAACACAACCCTAAAATTTGTTTCCAGCCCCTCTCCATGCCCCCATCCCTTGCACCCACCTCTTTACACCCTATTTTTGATAGATTTTAGAGAAGAATTTTCATGTGAATGTGTAACTGTCACTCTATAAAAGAAATTCATCCTGCTAAGTGTAAAAGGAGACAAGAAGAAATCTAGAAAATTTACCCTAAAGTTCTTTATTACAACAAGTGGAAGAAATTGAGGCTTTAGGATGAAGATCAACTAAATATTATTGTGGTACAAGTTTAACTATTTCAATTTACAAATTCTACACTAAGTTGGATATATACATGAGATTAGGGTTTGTGATTCAAGGAGTTATCCTTGTACTTTCATGGGAGACATAATATTATGCTTAATTATGTTGTTCATGGAATTTATCCATGTAATTTCATGAAAACACAACTATTCCTGCCTTATGTATAGTATTATGTGGATAAGTGAAGAATTGAATGAGGATCTAGGGCATTTGGGACATGATTGCTTGGTTAGGTTAATTCATATGCTAATTAAGTGAAACATTGATTATACAATGATAGGAATATAACACCTATGGTGTTTGAAATCTACTCATATGAAAATGGGTAGAGTTTACTCTATAAATTTGATAAATTTCATTATTTTAAGCTATATAAAGTCAATGAGAAGAAAAAGAACTAAAATAATGAAATTAAGTAAAGGCACGATTATGATCTATATGAATGACTTAATATGATTACCATAGATATTGTGATGTATGGGAAATCTTGGTATAAGACTTGCATGCATTTTAGAATGAAGATGGCATATGAAGTCATTTATAGCAGAAAATTCAGAAAAACTTGGCTAAAAACAACTGAATGAGTGATTTTTGGAAATTGTCTTCAAATAAATTCGTAAATAGCATAAGCATGTTCCATTTCATGCATGTGATATGTGGGAAGTAATCTTGTTGATATATGAAGTGTTTGGTATAAAATGAGGCTATGGATGATATTTTATAAGGGTGAATTTTGATTTTTAATAGCTTTTGTGATGAATGGATTATCAATTGAGTTTCAAGTGAGGGTTAAATTATTAAATAAGAATTTTAGGAGGATTATGTATGAAATTAGTGAAAAATGAAATAATTAAAATTTTAGTGATGATAGATGAGAGAAAAGTGAAAATTTTGGAAGAAAACTAAAGGGGCACAAGTGTATATTGTAAAAATGTTGAATTTGAAAAAGGGATCATTTTTGATCCATTTTTGACATATTTATGGACTAATTTATGAAAATTATGCAACATAAAAGTTTTATCCTTTGAAATTATCTTTCTAATGAATTAAAAATCATATGAATCAGAGTTCTTATGAGAGAGATATTGCCAAAATAGTAGAACTACTCCTCATGAGCATCTGGAGTGATCGCCTAGGCATTTAAAACAAAAGCTGCGGCATTTGAATTATGCAGGGCATCTAGCAAGCAAGTGTTGCAGCATTTAAAATGAGAGCCTAGGCATTTAAATGAGTGCCTAAGCATTTAAATCGAGCATCATGACATTTAGCTGCTAGTGCTGCGCTGGACCACCAAAAATTCAACCTTTTAAAGGGCTTCTTTAGCCCATTTTATTCTTTTTCTTCTTTATTCTCTTTTGCTCTGGTTACTACGTCCCAACCCTTGAAACCCATCACCCTAAACTTTATTTCTAAGTGGTTTTAGTTAGAAATATCCTAGATTTTCATGAGAAACGATCTTATTGTTGTTTGGGCATGTTCTTTGGGTTGAAAATCCTAAAGGGTGTGATCTATGGCTGATTCTTAAGGATTTGGAGATGTATTTATGCTTTGGAATGAAAGTTGTGCTTGGATTTCATCTTAAGTTTGCTTTTGCTAACCAATTTTCTATTTTTGATTAACTAGGGTTTTGTAGATTGTGAATAATGATTTTTGGGGGCAATTTGATATAGAATTGATGTAGAAATAATGGGGGAAATGATATTATGAAGTGATTAGGGTAATTTGAGCATAAGAAATCATAAATTTGGTTGCTAGGGTTTCTACCTAATTTTGAATAGTGGATATTATGGGAGGATGATAAGGTTTTGTTGTTAGAAACATGGAAAAAAATGACTAATTCATGCTAAATGATGTTTTGAAACTTAATTGGGCATGGAAATTTATAATTTTGTTAACTTAGAGTTTTGGAAGATTCATGAATAGTGGAATTTGAGATATAAAGATGAAATTGATATTGGATTCATAAGAGAAAATGATTAATGCATGAAGTAGAATGTTTTGGGATGTGTTTGGGATGTTGGGAGTGAACAATCTGATTTTTAAAGAGAATCTAAATAAGATTAAAAAGAGGTTCTTGTGTATAGCATGATTGAGCAGTTAATTATTATATCAAGGGCATAATTGACTTGTGATTTGGACTTAATCACTTGTTCGTTGAACAATATAGTCATCACATGTTAATAAATGTAGAATTCCTTGTTATTTATATTGAATCCTTATGAATTAATTGATGTTTATAGCCTGTTTGATAAAAGTCTTTCATGAGGAATTGATATATTAAATGAAGGGTTATTGACTGGGTAAGCCTAGATCAAGAATCCAATTTAATTAACAATGTACATGGATGATATGGATAGGTTGAAGCATATGAGAAATTGATAATTGGACTTGAATTAGTCAATTAAAGTTATCTTAGTATTAAGAGAATAATTAAATGAAATTATAACATATGTTATCCATGTAGGGCCTGTGAGTGATGATTAGACAAGAAGTTATGGAATCTAAGGAGCTATAGAATTGAACTTTCTAAAAGTAAGTTGGCCCTTTCTTTTGGCTATATGAAATATGTCATTTGTTTAAACAGGCATTTATGTTTTGGTTGGGGATAGTGCATATCCCATATTTCTTTATTTCTGATATGTATTTGTTTCGGAATACTTAATGTTTTGTTTATGGAAAGGTTATTTGATTGTTGAGGAATAGTGAGAATAATTTATGGAAATGATATTATGATTTGTAGAAACCGATAAAGTTGATATGTATGTATGAAGTATATTGGCATGGTTGAATGCAATTATTTAAGATTAATTTAATAATGTAAATGAGGATTTCATGAGTATAGATTTTGATTATTTGAGTTTGAAATGATGTGTTGGTTATGAACATGTTACTTTAATTCATTATTATTTTTGAATCATGTCTGCTTATTGAGTTGCCCGGACTCATGCCTTCTTATTTATATTTTTAGCTGGTAGGTCAAGTAAAGAATTCCAACTATGAGTTGAAATTGAGAAGCAGGATTTGAAGACAATTAAATTTTGATATAATGAGTTGAAATTGCAAATTTTAAGTGTATTTGTATGTTTGTAAAAATGAGATCTCAATTGATGTATAAGGCATGTCTTAGTGAATTATTTGTCATATTGTAAATGAAATTGTATAATTAGAAAGATGTGGAGTGCCATTATGATTCACCTAGGTCTTGGGCTGTGGGAGTATGGGCATGTTTATTTTAGAATTAATATCATTGCTTTATTTTATTTGATAAATATTATACAGGTTTGAATGAATGAAATTTAGAAGAGGTTCTATCAAATTTTTGGGCAGAACACCCCACCCTAAAAGTGGGCAAGTCAAGGTGAAAATATAGTGTAAAATAATAAGTTGCACCTCAGAAGGTGGGGCATGACAAGAAATGATCTCCAAGTATTACACTTTGTTAGTCATGAATAACCAAAAAAGTGCATATTGAGTATTTGAGGAAATGATAGTATGAAATGTAATGTGTAATTGATTGATTTTACCATAATTCTAATGGCCCATTAAGTTGGAACCAATTTTTGTATGATATGAAAAAGGACTTAGATATATATGTATAACTCAAAAGAAATGAAATGAATTCTAACTAAGCCTATGTGACTGAATTATGGTTTTCACTTAAACACATGTAGAATTCAAGTAGGATATGTTATATGTGTAGGGTCTTTTGACTGAATTATGGTTTTCACTTAAACACATGTAGAATTCAAGTAGGATACGTTATATGTGTAGGGTCTTTTGACTCTTGAATTGGGAGCAAAATGATCAGTTGAAGGCGATAAAGGGCGTAAAGTCCATTTCTATAAGGTAAGCAGGTTCTTCCTATTTTATTCCTAAATAGGAAATTTGATTAGGATAGAGTATATCCCATGGGTTGTTTGGAATAGAATATATGGAATTAGAAATGGGCACCATGTTTTATGTTTTCATTGATTTTATGATATTATGCTTTGGAATGAAGAAATGGAATATGTTTCATCAATTGCATTACATTATAGATTATTCATCGTATGCTTATTCATTATGAGGCATGAAAGTCCATTGGATATGAGTGCACTAATTAAGCCAAAACGTAGTGAGAAAAAGAATGGCTAAGAAAGGAGCCAAGGATGGCAAATAGCAAAAGTGCAAAGTGTTAGAAAAATAGGACACAAAATGATGGCAGACAGTTGGGCGCCGCAGCGCTAGTTCGTGGCCATGTGATTTTAGCATCCAGCAAAATGGGGGTTAGGGTGCCAATTAGGTCTAATGTAATATTTTTATTTTTGATATTTCTCAAGCAATGGATATAGTATACCTTGGGGGTTATTAAGAGAATTAAACCCATGAGAAATGAACATTTTATGGTGACATTTTGATGTCCCAAAGTCACAGATTTACTATAAAAATTGTTTATGCCTTTAATAGCATGATTGAAAAGGCCTTTGATGGAGTGATTAAAGATGCCTTTGGTGGCATGATTGAGTATGCCTTTGGTGGCATGATTGGGTATGCCTTTGGTGGCAGAAGTTGGCATAAGTAAATATGCTTTTGTTGGCAAAAAAGTGATGTGTATATAGAAAGTGATGCCTTGTGAAGATAATTATGACCTAATTGATTTCTTCTTTGGATATGAATGGTGAACTTGGAGTTCCTATGGAGCAATGAGGGCAGGGTATCATAAAGCGCAGTGGTAAGGCTGTCGTGGACCTGATAGGCTTCGTAGTTAGGAATCCAAGGAGGGACCAATTGCACTTCGATAAGGGAAGAGAGTTTTATTGGTATTTTGACTATAAAAAGACTTGGCCATGGTCGGATGTGAAAATGGTGAAAATCAATAAGAATGTCTTGGGCATAAGATAATGTACATGTTATACTCTCGAGAATGTGTGTATAGTGAGGCTAGATAAAAGCCTGATGGTGAATGCTTTTGTATTCTAAATAATGAATTGATGATCAAATTTGTCATGCTCTATCATTTGTCATAAACTTACACATGTTCTAAAATTAAGTATGATTTTAATGATATTTTGTCATTACTATTTTCCATTATATATGCTTATTGAGTTTGCCCAGACTTACCCTGGTTTATTCATGGTTTTTAGCTCATATGTCCGAAGATAGACCCCAACATGGCATTGGGGCTCACAATCATGATAAGATGTAAACTGCATGCTGGTGTGATAATTTTGAATATAGAAATTCCCTTTTATTATGTGATGTAATATATAAGTTGTAAATTTAAAAATTTTTAAACTTTATATGTGTTGGGCATTTATAACTAATTTAAGTATACTGACAGATCATCATAATGGAAATATGTGGATGCATACTAGTATTGCCAATTGTCATCACAGTGCGACTTCCATTTTTGGGTTATGTGTGGGTGTATTTTTATGATGTAAAATGATATTCATATATGTGTGAGATCAGTGGATGGGATTGTATAAGTATGGATGCTAAGAATTTAGGAGAGCTTTGTGTGAAGTTTCTCTTAAATTGCTATTAGTAGGGCCTTGACAGTGGGGTGTTACAAAATGAGAACCCCTATTCTACTTAATCGTACCAACTATTCAACCATGGAATCTATCAACTCTTTTGCAGAGCAAGTTCAGAGCAAGGAAATCAATCTAGGAACTTCTAGCACAAACTCTCAATTGACGGAACGAATTTACTTCCTCCATGAGGAGATAAAAAGTCTAGATGCAGAACTAATGCCAATCAAGTTCTCGCTTAAAGTGGCTAGCCAACATTTGACTGAGTGTACCATTGGTCACACATAGTCTCTAGATCGTATTCAGTCCTTGGAAGCAGAACTGTCTTTGGCTCATCAACAGATAGAAGAATTAGAGGTGGTTGTGAATGCCCTCGCTGAGTGGATAGATTCATTTTGCCTTTTGTTTTCCTTATTGATGTAGCAGTTTTGTTTAATAAATTTTTTCATTTTGTTTGAATTTGTGTCATCACTCCCTTTAAACTTTCTACTACATAGCAAAGTTAACATAGCTTTGAGAATATGAAGAAATTTCTTACAATATTTTTTGAGAAGAATTAGTGTTTGTTTGCCAAAACTAGAAGGATAGCATGAATTTCAACACATGAGAATTAAGTTCAACAAGAGACAAGGTGTTGCCTCGAAAATGAGTTTTCAGACTATTTTATGGATTTCAGGCATAGAATAAAACCTTAATCAATCTAAAGTCTTAACAACGTTTGAAATAGAGTGAAGTGTAGTTTCACATCATTTCATTAACTGAAAATGCAAAGTGTATTCCTATGCCTAATCTCTATATGCTTAATGCAAGAATGTAAAACAAGATTTTTAGTCAAGCAAATGGCATTGGTATTATCAGTCCTTATAGGTATATCCTTATAATGTAACCATAATCCAAAAGTTGTTGCAACTTTTGCAGTAGAGAAGGCAACAATAGTTTGTTTCCTAAAAGAAAATGAAACTAGACTATTTCCTAGAAACTAACATATTTCACTAGTGCTTCACCCATTAACTTTGTATCCTCTAAAGTCAGCATCTAAATATCCAACCAATTCAAAACCAATTCCTTTTGGATAATAGAGCCTAAGAATTAGTGTATCAACCAAATACTTAAAAAATCATTTTATTGCAGTGAGGTGTGACTCTTTTGGACTAGACTAAAATCTAGCACATAAGCATATACTAAACAAAATATCAGGTCTAGATGCAGTCCAGTGAAGAAGTGAACCAAACATACTATGATTTAATTTTTGATCTAAAGGTTTACCCTTCTCGTCCTTGTCCAGCTGTGTTGATGTGCTCATTGGATTGTTGGAAGCCTTTACTTCTTCCATCTTGAACTTCTTGAGTATGTCTCTTGTATACTTGGATTGACAGATATAATTTTCATCATCTTTTTGCTTTATTTGCAATCTAAGAAAGTATTTTAGCTCACCCATCATGCTCATTTCAAATTCTGCTAGCATTATTCTTGAGAAATCTTGGCAAAGGATTTCATTAGTAGCATTGAATATAATGTCATCTACATAAACTTGAACTATCAAGATATTCATGTAAACATTTTTTATGAATAATGTAGTATCAACTTTTCCTCTCTTCAATTGATGATCACTAAGAAATTTACTCATCCTTTCATACCATGCTCTTGGAGCTTGCCTTAGTCCATAAAGTGCTTTGGTGAGTTTATATACATGGTTAAGTTGATCATCACATTCAAAATCAGGAGGTTGCTCTACATATACATTGTTAATTATATATCCATTTAGGAATGCACTCTTTATATCCATTTAGAATAATCTAAAATTCTTGTAGGATGCAAATATAAGTAACATCCTAATGGCTTCTAATCTTGCTACAGGGGCATAGGATTGTTCAAAATCAATTCCCTCTTCTTTAGAATACCCTTTAGTAACCAGCTTTGCCTTCTTTCTGACAATGAGTCCACTTTCATCTAGTTTATTTCTAAAAACCCACTTAGTTCCAATTATAGTAGCATGTTCAAGCCTTGGAACTAGTTTCCAGATTTTGTTCCTTTCAAATTGATTTAGCTCTTCTTGCATTGCTATGATCCAATTTTCATCATTTAGTGCTTAATCAATGCAAGTATGCTCTATGTTAGAAATAAAAGCATAATGGCCACAAATGTTCTACATGGATTATCTTATTCTAACCCCATCATAGATATCACCTATGACTTAATCTCTAAGATGGGCACTAATAAACTTCAAGCCAGTAGGAGGTTGATAAGGAACATTACCTACACTTACCTCCTCTTCAATGTCTGAATCTTGCTTATCTTCTTGCCTTGAAGTGCCTTCTCCCCCTTGATTTTGTAATTGCAGCTTCTTTATTTTCTTTATGACTTCATCTACATCACTATTGGACTCCTTTCTTGGGGTTAGGCTTGTTTTATCAAAATTAATATGCGCCAACTCTTCTACAACTTTAGTTTTCTTATTGAAAACTCTAAATGTTCTATTGTTAGAAGAGTAAACAAGGAAGATATCCCCATCGCTTTTTGGATGAAACTTCCCAAGGTTATCCTTCCCATTTTTCAATGAAAGCATATGTAACCAAAGGAATGAAAATAAGAAATATTCAGTTTTCTTCCTTTCCAGAGTTCATAAGGAGTGTTCTTCAAGATTGCTCTAATGGTAACTTTGTTTAGCACATGGTAAGATGTGATAACAGCTTCTCTCCAAAACCTTTTGGATAATTTACTCTCATTCAACATGGTTCTTGCCATTTCTTGAATTGTCCTATTATTTTTTCCACAACTCCATTTTGTTGAGGAGTTCTAGGGGATGAGAAGTTGTGATGAATCCCTTTTTAATGTGTTCCATCCTTTTGTGCCATAACCATGGCTCATCTCTAATAACAATTACACATTTTCCTATAATTTCATAAAACTAAACTAGATAAATATTTTCATGCCTTTTTTCGCTGAACAATGGATTGTTATCTATATTAAATACATTATATGAAGATGGTTCAAACACCACTCTGTGACCTTTGTTACATAATTGGCTAACACTTAGAAGATTATGCTTGAGTCCATCTACATATAATACATTTTCTATGCATGCATTAAACAAATTGTAAATTTTACCTATACCTTTGATGAAGCCCTTTTCATTTTTGCCGAATGCAACTGTTCCTCCATTCATTAGCTTCAAATCTTTGAATAGATTTTTATTCTCCATCATATGTCTTGAACAACCACTATCCATGGTCCAAGTATTACTAGATGTGGCTTTGAGGACCTGTGTATAAGATAAACATTCTTCTTACCTGCTTGGTACCCAAGCATTGGGTCCAGCTATGTTAGTAAGTTTGTGTGTGTAAAAAAGATTGTGTTTGTTCCTTGGGTTTCCATCTCAATTTAGTATCTTTTGGTTGCATTTTCTTAGCATAGAAATCATACACTTTATGTCTAATTCTATTATAGAAATAACATGTGTTTGAGGTTCTACTAGGAGCATTGTGATTCATTGGTTTCTGTCCTATAAATCTTCTAATGTTTGAACAACTTCCTCTTACTTCTATGAAGACTCAAGATCGATGACCCTATCAGCTCTCTGATGTCACAAGAGAAAATTAAGAGTAAAAGAGAAAAGCCAATAAGACAAAAGAAAATAATGGCACTCAAGGCAGCAAAAGAAAGTTGCAATGAATCAAACTCTCAAACAGAAGACAAAGTGGCCATGCTGGCCAAAAATTTCAAAAAATTTCTAAGGAGCAACATAGGCAACACTTCAAGAAAATAGCTTAGACAAAAATTGAGAAGAAGTGAAAGAAGAAAATGTGGAGGAGTTGAACACATGATTGCGGTGTGTCTGAATGAAGAAAGAATAGATTTGAATGAGAAAAAAGATAGAAAAGAAAATATCAAAAAAGATAACAATTCAAGAGGCCATCAAGGAATCAAGCCAAGGGAATGTATGTGAATGATGAAGATTCCTCAGGCACAAGCTCAAGTGAAAAAGATGATAGAAAAGTGGGGAACTTGGCAAGAATATGTTGCATGGCTCATATAGATAATGAGTCTACAAGCCAAATCTCCACTAAAGACAAGTCAGAAGAATGCACAAATGAATTAGAACATGAGGCAAACTCTTAGTATTCCTACTCTTCTGACTATTCAAGTTACACCAATGGCTGTACCAAATGAATGAGCTTGATGAGCTATAGCAATCATATAACTATCTCTTCAGTGGGTTTCAAATTCTTAGACAAAAGTGTTTGTCCCATGTAAATGAGTAGCTCAAGAGAAGAGGGGTGAATTGAGCATATAAAAATTATGGCCAAATAGAAATTAATGAGCTAAGAAGAAATAGTGTAGTACATATTTAATTTCCATATCTAATTATTTAATCAACATGATTGCTTCACTTTCAAATTTGACTTCTCTTAGCCATTCTTATTTCAGATAGGTTATTGTGTGTGCATGATAATCAGAGTGATAATGTTATGCTTAATGAAGAACAAAATAGGTAAACAAACACGTACACAAACAACAGACTTTTATAGTGGTTTGGAAACCCCATCCCTACATCTAGTCTTCCAAGGGCATCAACTCATTATGCCTTGGGTTCCACTTTATCCCATATAATGGAAGTACACAAGTGCTCCCAGCAATCTTCTAAATTCTAACTCTAAGGGGTGTAGAAAATGTTCCCAACACTTCTGAATTTTAGCTCCAGGGGGCCTGAGCATGGTATTCCCAACACTCTTCTAGTTTTACGAGCTCACCTAAGAAACTCAATGATTTCAAAGATCACCAGCAAACTTGTTGATTTTCTAGAGTTCACTAACAACTCATACAATGTGGTTTTCTTAAGCTCACCACCAACTCACATAGCTGATTAACAACACCTTTTTTGCACATTACATTACTTCTTTTCCTAAGCTAATTTATACAAAGATTAGGCTCATATATAAGATAATATCTCATTGAAGCTCATTAGATATCAATGCTCCAGATGTTTAATTAAGATAGAACTTTTAGGCTCATTGTCTAATAGCACAATGGAGATTGATTAACTAGAAGAAAACATATTCTGATTGAGAGATGTTACTTGATTGAATTTTGTTTTCATTTTTCTTTTAGCTTCCTTAGCCTTCTTTGTTGACACTACACTACCTTTATATTGCTTCAAAAATTTCTACTCATTGGAGGTAGTTGGCTTTCCTTTGAATGTTAAAGGTCATTCTAATTTCTCCCATTGAAAAGCTATCTTCTTGAGAAACTCATTTGTTGCTGGAAAGCATGTAATGTTGTTCTTAAAGAAGATGCTTTTTTTGTTTTAACAAATGTCAGATAAAGACTTTTCTGCTTGACTAACTCTTTCACTATTATGGAAAGACTCCCATTAAGCCTGAAAGAACATAACCTCAAAACATTGCAACCTTTAATAGAGAGTAGACTGCCTTCCTTTGAATTTCTTTTCATCTTTAGCTAAGCTCAATTTGTCCAATTTGCTTAATAGAATCTGCTTTGAATTTTGACCGGAGAGTGCAGTCAAAGATGTCTGGTGCAGGCGGCTTCTAATCTTCATGATATGTCATATTTTATCAGAGGACTTTGTCTATTCATGTCTTGATTTTGTCTCCTATAAAATAGACAAAGTGGCTCTGCGTAGATCTACATAATAGACAACTTTGTCTTTTCAATTTGTTAGAGATTTTTGCAGCAGTTTACTTCATCTTCTAGTTTGTCTATTATAAGTAATAGATAAATTATTGAAATGCAAATGAAGTTCTTCTTCTTTACTGCTTATTAGATGAAATTCTCTTTGCAAACAAATTTTCTTTCATTTAGGCGAAGTAGCTTTGTTTATTGTAAGTGGCAGACGATCTTTGTGGCATGGATAAAACTTCTTCATGGTAGATGAGGTGACTTTCACCAGAAGAAGTCTTCTTTTTATTAGCCAAAGTGGCTTTGTCTATTGTAAGTAGCAAATGATCCTTGTGGCACAAATAAAGCTTCTTCATAGCAAACAAAGTCACTTTCACCAGATTAAGTCTTCTTTTCATTAGCCGAAGTGGCTTTGTCTGTTGTAAGTAACAAACGATCTTTCCTGGTTGACAAGGCTCCTTCCGTGATAGATATAATAACTTTGTCTATTGTTTATCTATTGAAATTAGCAGACAAAGTTGCAGGTTGCAGTCAAAGTTTTCCAAGCGGTTCGTCTGTTGGTCTATTGTAAGTAATAGACAAAGTTGTGGGTCAAGCAGATGACTCCACCTTTTAGTCTCCTATATGATGGGTTGTCTGTTAAGTAACAAACAACTCATTGAGGCATGGTTGACTTGCTTCTTCAAAGGTTATTTGATGGTTTGACTATTACTAGTTGTACACAACTCTTCTAGATGAAGATGGCAGATAAAGTTTTCTTCTATAGCTACTGTGCAACTTCTTCTTTGTCTTCTATATTTTCTGCAGAGATTGCAGACAAGTTTCTTTGCCTCTTTAGTTTTTAGATGAGCTTTATATGATAGAAAAATGCTTGCATGATTTTGACTTCATTTTGACTTTTTCATTTGTCTAATTTGAGCTCCATTTTATCTGTACTTCTGCAAACTAAATTCATCTTTATGTTACGGATAAGTGTTGATTATAAGTAATTTTTTTAACTTATCCATGGAATGATTTGACTGAATCTTCCTAAGGCAGATGCTGTTTGACACTAACTTTATCTGTAGATGATTTGCTTCATTGCTCATTGAGGCTTGAGCTCCATGGCTATAGATTTACCTGATGGCACATTTTCAAAGTTTTAGTGTTATTCTTTCTAATTATACTTATCTTCTTTCAGTCAGTAGATTATGCTCGCTGATGCATTTGTTATGCACGCTACTCTCTCTATTTGAGTTATTTTTCTGTATGTTTCTGCAATTCTTGAGAACACACTTGTTAGTGTAACACATGTTCACTCATATATTGTTGCTCATTGTCAAACCTGGCTATTTTTGCACTGTTTGGTTCAACATTCTCTCCATTTTTTATGATGACAAAATATTTAAGTAAAATACATTTCAAGAGAATAAAAGTACTTATTAGTGTGAATGCACATGAAGTTTATGCACGGATAAATGTATTATGGCTCCCCCTAACTTAGTGCACAATTTGCTTTTTTAACTTATGTAGTTGTATTATGGCTCCCCCTAAATAAGTACCATCATTAAGTTTTACTCTTGTATGGTCCTATTTTTACTTATTGCATATATTTCTTCTCCTTTTTATCATAATCAAAAAGATAAATTCTAGAAGAAAAATAAAAATTGAACAATGTAAGTGATGATAACCAAAAATAATTTCATTAATGTGAGATATATACAATGTACATTAGTGACCCCAAATCATAATTGTCCAAAAGACTTCATTTTTCTTATGGAAGTTTCACATTGAGAGCCTTTAGGACACTAAGGACAATTTGAATTCACCTAAGGTAGTCAAGATCCATTAGTATTGGATGAGAAAGAGGTAATCCTTGATCTTGTGCTTTCGTGTTGGCAGCTGACCATCTTTCAAAAATGGTTATAGTCAGCATAAGAGGATCTGGAGCTATGTCATGATGGTCAATGAGTTTAATGCCAGCTTGATAGTTATCATCTAATAACTCTGGATATGGAGGAGGCTTGCCATGATGAACTGCTGCATTGTCGACATTTGTTCAATAGTTGAAAGTGGCATGCGTCATGGAGATTATGCTTGGAGGAATTGATGTAGATTCAGCTCCTTGAGTATTCTTATTGAGGGCTTAGAGACTGAAACTTTGATCTTTATAGAAGGTTGAGCACTGGAAGAGAACTGATGGGTGGTTGAAGGAATGGTTCAATAATGGAGAGAGCAAGTGTTGTGGAAGGAGATGGTTCAACAGGAGGTGTTGTAGATGGAGATGATTCAGAAGAAGTGTGAATTGTAGAGGGAGAGGATGCAACATTTGATGTTGTGGAAGGAACATCATTTGGTGATTGTTGGGAGAATTCATTTTGGATTTTATCAATGATTTTACTCCATCTGACATAGGTTTAGGTTTGAAGGTTTTGGATGGTTCTTTCATTGTTATGATGCTGTCAAGATAATCTTGGTCTTCAAAATTTGGAAAAGGAAGATCAGATAAAGTGAAAGATTTATTTTGTGATTGAAGAGTGAAAGCAACTATTTGGTTTATTAATTGTCTATGTTCAATTTCTTCAAGGGTCATTTTTAATTTTCTATTCTTAGGGATGGAGGAATTTTGGGACACTGGAAATGATATGATTTAGATGACGATGGCATGACTTCTGGTGAAGTGGCTTGACTGATGTTTGAAGGGTTTTGGAATGACTAGAGATGGATGGGAAGATTATGGAGTTTGAATAATTTTGAATGAGGTAGATTGATTGATGTTCTGTAGAGGTGAAGAGGGATTTTCTTGGGATGAATGTTTCTTTAAAGTGGATTTCGAAAATTTAAAGATTTTACTTATTGGAATTATTGACTATAATATAGAAGACATAGAATGAGACCTAGGAGATTCTAGTGGAAGATCTATGTGATGAGCAAGATATGGAGATTTATGAGGTGTGTGATGTGGTGAGAGTGGAACAAAAGAGAAGTGAGGTGATTTATGAGATGAGGTAGGAGACGAATGAACTAACTAAGGAGATGAAGAGGCTGAGTGAATGTCTCTGATTGGTGAGACAGAAGTTAGCTTCTTTTGATTTTTAATGGATTCCATTAAAGAGAATAAGGTTTCTATCTTTTTGTCCAATTAATCCATTCTAAGTGTCAAAGATGCAACAAATAGTTCAATATTTTGAAGCCTATTTTCAAGGTTTTGTGGAATGTGTTGGGTAGGTGGAGATGAATGAACAGGTATGGAAGGAAATGGAGTTGGTCTATGATGTTGAGGCTCATGACCTTATGGAATTTGTTGGACTACTGGAGGTGAGTGAGTAGGTTTGAAGGGAAATGGAAGTGGATTATGGTGTGGAGAAGGTTTTGTTGCAATTATTGTTTCTCTTTCTAGTGCTATTATTTTTTCTGTTGCAGTTATTGAAGGGGTTTCCTCTCTTTCTTCCCTGACAGATTCTATCCTTTCTTATTCTTCTTCTTCTTCTTCTTCTCTCGCCCTTTATGCTTTGTCTATTTGCTCAAGTTCTTCATTTCTTGCTTCTTCCTCCTCTTCCTC
>JAYJMB010075597.1:0-22971 GCA_036873735.1 Pouteria campechiana
CCTTACTCACACTACTACAGAAAATTAGATTGGAGCAAGGTTCTAAATTTGGGGTGCCCACGACAGCACCACCAATTAGCTTCCTTTGAATTATTTTTGAAGTTTTTTATGATGAAATTCTATGTGCAGAAACTTTCTTTGAATTATTTCTGAAGTCCTCATAGTATTTTATTTCTTCGGTGATTCAGGAGACTTGGGAATGCTTCTGAACTGCCTCTTAAGTGTGAGACTGCCTTAGAGTTAATTCTGAGAATTGCACTTTGACTCTAAAAAGATTCTGACTTTTTTCTGAAGTGGCTCTAAATACTTCTAAATACTTCTAAGCTTCAAGCCTTGTTTTTAATGTTTTGATTTGTCTCTGAAATACTTTTGAGCTTCATGCTTTATCTTTGAAGTGATTCTGATTTATCTCAAAAGTATTTTTAAATACTTATGAACTTCAAGCCTTGTTTTTGAAGGAGTTTTGATTTGCCTCTAAAATACTTCTGAGCTTCACACCTTGTCTCTGACGTGATTCTGATTTGTTTGTGAAGTATTTATGAATACTTTTGAGCTTCATGTGTTGTCTCTAAAGTGATTTTGATTTGTCTCTGAAACACTTCTGAATATTTTTGAATTGCTTCTGAGTGATCTTTACTTGAGCATTTTTTTAAAATTTTCTTCCTCTATGAAGTCTTAATAACATAAGCTTTAAACTTTATTATCAAAAATTAGCTGCTTAATTATATTCATCATCAAAATCAAGCTAAGTAGGAGGATTAAACTTAACATTCTCCCCTTTTTTGATGATGACAAAATATTCAAGTGATGAACCTTTCATAAAATATGCAATTAATAAATTTAAAGAGGCTAAATGCTTGTTTAATATGCAATGCTTCTATAATTTAGTGCAGCTCCCCCTGAATGGGTGTACTAAGTTACTCTGATATTTCTCCCCTTTTTGTCATAATCAGAAAGATTTGAGATAAGAATAAAAAGTCTTCCTTAATTTAACGTGTTTATGGGCTTCAGAATTTCTAAGCTAATAACATCACAAGTTCTTAGTAAGTTATAGTGCAACATGAAAAGATATCTTTTGTAGGATTTTTCAAATTAGGTGCAAGAATCAAAGGTTCTAAAATAAAGTTTCAGAACTTCTGAGGATGTTCAGAGAAGTTATTTAAGTGCAGAAAAGACTCTGACTCTATTAAAGTTTCCAAGATGCTTTATAAATATTTTAAAAAATAGAAATGTAGCATTCATGTATGGCTAAGGTATATAGGCAAAAATTCTCATCATCATAATCATATGATCATTAACATTATAAGATAATTAAATCATGTAATATGCAATTTATGCATAGGGATCTAATATGCTGAGTTCTCTTCTAATTTTGCAAAATTTATCCTCTTGAAGCGATTTTGTAAAAATATCTACTAATTAATCTTTAGTAGGTACAAATTCTATGCAGATATAGTGATTTTGAACAATGCAATCTCTAATGGAATGATGTCCAATCTCTATATACTTACTTATGGAATGCAATGTTAGATTCTTTGTAAGACTTATGGTAATAGTATTATCACATCTAATGAATGTATCAACATATTTCAATCCAAAATCACCTAATTATTTTTTCATATATAAAATCTAAACACAACAACTACCTATAGTTACCTATTCAACCTCAGTAGTTGATAATACAACAGATGTTTATTTTTTGGAGAAACATGATATAACCATGTTTCTAAGAAACTGACAAATTCCCAATGTACTCTTCCTATCTACCATACATCTAGCAAAATTTGCATCTGAGTACCCAATCAATTCAAATTTTGAACCTTTTGGATACCACAAACTGAGGTTTAAAATTTCTAAATGGTATCTAAGAATTCTTTTTACAGCAATGAGATGTGACTCTTTAGAATCTGAATGGAATCTAGCACACATGCAGACACTAAACATTATATCTAATCTACTAGCAATCAGGTATAATAAAGATCCTGTCATGCTCCTATAAAATTTATAGCAAACTAATTTACTTTTTTCATCCTTGTCCATCTTTATTAATGTGCATATTGGTGTTTCATATCTTTTGTCATCTTTAATGTTTAATTTCTTCAGCAATTCTTTTGTGTACTTTTCTTGATGGATGAAAATTCTTTCTTTCATCTGATTAATTTGTAGTCCCAAAAAGAAGTTAAGTTCTCCTATCAAGCTGATTTTGAATTCACCCTATGTTGTCTTAAAAAATTCTTGACAAAGATTTTCATTAGTTGCTTCAAATACTATATCATCACATAAATAAGAACTATAAGGACATTATTTATCGGATACTTAATAAAGAGAGTGGTATCAACTTTACCTCTAGAAAAGCCTTTCTCAATTAGGAATTTGATTAGCCTCTCATACCAAGCTTTAGAAGCCTGTTTCAAACCATAGAGAGCTTTCTTGAGTTTGAAGACATGATTTGGCCTATGAGGATCTTCAAACCCAAGGGGTTGTTCCATATAAATCTCTTCATTAATGAATCCATTTAAAAATGCACTCTTTACATACATCTAATATAACTTAAAATCTATATAGGCTGCAAATACAAGAAGCATTCTAATGGCCTCTATCCTTGCAATAGGAGTGTATGACTCTTCAAAGTTAATACTTTCTTCTTGATAATACCCCTTTGCTATTAATCTTTCCTTATTCCTCACTACAATTCCGAATTCTTCCAATTTGTTCCTAAAGGCTCATTTAGTACCTATAACAGATTAAGGGTCTAATCTTGGAATATTTCTTTTAAATTGGTCCAATTCTTCTTGCATAGCTAAAATCCAGTTTTTATCTTCCAAAATCTTGGTCTATAAAAGTTGGCTCTAGTTGAGAAATGAATGCAAAATTGTCATATACTTGGTGATAAAATGATCTAGTTCTAACTTTATCGTACATATCACCAATTATCTAGCTTTCAAGATGAGCATACATGAACCTCCAATCTTTAGAAAGAGATGTCTTACATTGCTTATTTACCTCTGTTGTGGATGGTCCAACTTCATCCATTGATGTCTTTAATTATGGAGTTTCTAGTTGTTTATCTTATAACTTTAGTTTCTCCACATTTATTGTAAATTTTTTTGTCTCATCATTAAAATCACTAGCTCTTTTCATCAAGTCAATATGTTCATCAAATTTAACATAAATAGATTCTTCTATAGTCTTAAGTTGTACACTCTAAATGCCTTACTAACAATGGAATAATCAAGAAATATTCCTTGATCAGATCTACTATTAAATTTTTTAAGGTTTTTCTTGTCATTGCTAAGAATAAAGCATTTGCAGCCAAAATTATAAAAATAAGAAATATTTGGTTTCTTGCCATCAAACAATTCAAATGGAGTCTTGTTGAGTAAGGGCCCAGTAAAAATTTTGTTGATAATGTAGTATGTGGTGTTCATTGCTTCAGCCCAAAAATATTGAAGCATATTATATTCACTCAACATATTCCTTGCCATTCTTGCAAGGATTTATTTTTCCTTTTAACTACTCCATTTTGTTGGGGTATTCTTGGTACAGAAAAAGTTTGAAGAATTTCATTGCTTTCACAAAATTTTGTGAACCTATGATTTTCAAACTCTTCACCATGATCACTCCTTATAGTAATAATATAAGAGCTTTGTTCATTCTGCACGTGCTTGGTAAATATTTCAAAGAATGAAAAAGCTTCATCTTTAGAAAATATTACTTAGGTGAATCTACTATAGTCATCCACGATAAAATATGCATAATGTTTCCCTCCAAGGATTCTAGCTCTTGTTGGTCCAACTAGATATATTTGTACCAATTGAAGGGGTTTTTGTTATATATACTTCTTTGTTTGATTTAAATGATTCCGTTACTTACTTACCTTTCAAGCAAGCCTCACACAACCTTCTTTAGTCGAATTTAAGTTTAGGTAAGGCAACAATAAGATCTTTATTGTATAATTTTTTAATCAAATTTTTGTTGGCATGTCTTAATCTTCTGTGCCACAACACAGATTCATTGTCATTAACTAAAAGACACTTAGCTTGAATATCAAAAAGATTAACCAAATATACATTTCTATATTTTCTACCAAGTGCTATAACTAAATGAGACTTATCTAGAACTAAATAAAGTTGAGATTCGAATACAACCTTATAGCCTTTGTCACAAAACTGACTAATAATTAAAAGAGTGTGCTTCAATCCTTCTATAAGAAATACATCCAAAATTGTGGTAGATGGTGGTTGGCCAACCTGACCAATCCCAACTACTATATCTTTTTCATTGTCCCCAAAAGTCACTATTCCAACAAATTTCATTTTTATCTTCGTGAATAGCTCTCTATTCCTTGTCATGTGCCTTAAGTAATCACTATCAATATGCCATGTGCTACTATTTGTGGCTCTAAAGCACACCTACATAGATAAAATTAAGTTCTAACTTTTGGTACCCATTTGGGAATGGGTCCAGGTGAGTTAGTGGCAGAAAACTTTAGTACCCATTTTTTCTTGGGTGCCACTATTCTAGATAATGGAGACTCATTTACATTTACTGTACATGTAACTTACTTGGGAACCCAGATCATGGTCTATCTGGATCTATGTTTTCTTCTAGAAGCATCACTTTATTTCATATGTTGCTGCTATCCACCTTTCTTCTTAGGTTACATTCTTAATAAGGTGGAAGTCAAGGCCTTTTTCATGGCATTGTTTTTAGCCTTAACTCACTCTACTCCACTGATGGTATTTTGATTGCTCTTGAGCTTGGAGTTTTCCTCCTTTAATTTTGAATATTCAATGGTAATTTTCTTAAGCTCCTTTTTAGCCTCCTTGTATTTATTTTTCAAAATCATCAAGTTTGAATATAGTTCATCTAACATCTCCTCATGATTTCCAGTTTCAGTGTCAGAGATTACCTCTTCTTCATGGATGGTCATAAAGTTAATTCCTGTGTGAAATTCATTTTGATCATTTTTGTTTACTGAAAGCTGACTGATCTGTGCTTCATGTTCTTCATCCTCTTTACTTTTTTTACTCTCATTCATTATGTTCTCTAGCATTTCCCATGCTACTAGAGCTTTTTTTTTCTTAAATTTTTTGTTGATTCTATTATGATTGTTACTGTTGTTATTTTTCTTATCAAAGTATGAGTTGTACCTTTTCTTTTACTGATCACTTTGCTTCTTGTCAGGTTCTGGGCAGTCAAACTTTATGTGCTTAGGCTTCCTGTAATTGTAACATGTGGGAGACTCTTTATTTTTGTCTTTTCTTCTTGAATTATTTCTTGAGCTGCTCCTAAATTTCTTCTTCTTCAACATGGACTTAAATCTTCATGTGATCATTATCATGTCCTCATCTTCTTCTTTGCTTGTTGATGCTTCACTTTGGGAGTTATCAGCTTTCGACTCAGCTCTAAGGGCAATTGTCTTCTTGCCCATGGGATCTTCTATGGTTTTATGTTTCATCAGTACCTCATGGGTCATGAGAACCTATAAGCTCTTCTAGGCTCATTGTGTTTAGGTTCTTTGCTTCCTAAATTGTTGTTACTTTAGGCATCCATTGCCTTAATAATGACCTTAGTATTTTCTTCACCAACGGTTGTTCATACTTCTCTCCTAGATTCTTTACCCCATTTATTATCTGTTGAAATCTTCCAAACATGTCTGGAATTGACTATGTCTCTTTCATGTTGAAAGATTCGTATTCCTACACAAGAAAATTTATTTTAGTTTCTCTTACTTATTTTGTGCTTTTATATGCAATTTGCAATTTGTTTGAGATTTCCTTTGCACTATCGCAAGGGAAAATCTTATCAAATACAGAGGATGTAAGGGTGCAGTAAAGGCAATTCTTTGCCTTAGCATATCTTTCAACTGCTTAGATGTCCTCCACGGTATACTTGTCTTCTGTATTTAGGACAATCATCCCATATTTGATAGTTAGACAAATCTATGATAATCAAAAAAATTTTCATTCTCATCTTCCAATACCCATAGTTTGTGTCATCAAATAGTGGAGGTCTGGAATTGGATTGACCCTTAGTTGAAGTGTTGGGGAAGTAACTAACCATTGGGATCTTTTCACAAGTTATATAGATATGTATACAAGAAATAACAAGTGAAGTTTGCTTTAATACTAATTATTGGTCCCTAACTAATGGTGGCTCAAGAGGGGGTGTGAATTGAGCCTTTAAAAATTTTGGCCAAATTCAAATAGTAGTGCTAAAATAAAATAAGAAAGCTCGCACAACATGCTAAGACAATGGTTTATATAGTGATTTGGCCCTTAACCCAGGTAACTATTCCACTTCTCTGAGTTAGCACTTAAGTTCCACTAACACTTGTTGATTTTTAAGTCCACGAACAAACTTACATAAGTTGGTTTTCAAAGCTCACCAATAACTTATATAAGTTGATTTTCAAAGCTCACTAACAACTTATACAATCTTTAGTAAGTTTTTTCTGCTTGTTGTTCACTATAAGATGCAAGCCCCTTGCTTGCAAATGAAAAAATACTAAGTAGACATGTACAAAAATGAATGTCTCTTGATAGGTAGAGTACACAAAGTATAATGATAAAAACATAATAAATATAACAGTAAAGAATAAGAAAGATTAGACTCTAAGTGTTGTTGAATGATTTGCTTTGTACGCTTATTAGAATGTAGCACAATGGAGCTGATCTAATGGAATTAAATTTGGGGAGCTTTAGTAAATACTTTAGTAAATTTTATTCAACTCTTTCTCAAAACTTCTTTTCCTGACATTTGAATCTTCCTTTTATAAGTTGTAGAAGACACCTTAGCTATAATGATTATCTTTTGTAGCTTTTTGAGTATTTGAAGAAGGGCATATAAAGCTTCCTCATGATTTTCTTCTTTTATCCAACTTCAGAACTTCTAAGATAAGTTTTTGAAACTTCTGAGGTTTAACTACCTGTCAGCTACCATTGTTCACTTAATGCAAAACTTCTGAGGCTATTCTTTCAAAATTTTGAGCTATGGTAATGACAGGATTTTTGCAAGGTTGAGCACTTCAGATTCTTCTGAAAGCTAATTTTGGTATCGACACTTTCATTTAGTCATATTTTTATTTTTGAGAAACTTTTGAAGTGTTTTTGAAGTTCCAATTTTGTTTCTGACTTACTTCTTAAGTTTTGGCTTTTTAAGGATGCCTCTAAAGAGCTTCTAAGTTACTTCTGAAGAACTTCTAAGGTTGATTTATGATATTTGAATTTTGCCTCTGATATACTTCTTGAATCTTATTATTTCTTTATTTTTTGAAGTTACCTCTAGTAACCTTCTGTTTTAATTCAAAAATCTTCTGAATTCAGAAATTCTTTAACACTTATTCTATATTACTATTATCGATCTACTGTGACATCTCTAAAATTTGGAATTATTTCTAAAGTTCAAATTTTGACACACTTATAATTTGAAAGACAACATTCTGCATTGCTTCTGATAAGGTTTTGAGTGCATAAGCTTCCTCTGAATTATTTCTAAAGTTCTTTGTGATGAGTTTCTGAGTGCAAAAACTTTCTCTGGATTATTTCTAAAGTCCTTAGAGTGTTTTACTTCTAAGGTGATTCTGGAGACTTAAGAATGCTTCTAAACTACCTCTAAAGTGTGAGACTATCTTGGAGTTAATTTTGAGGATTGGCTTTGTCGTTGAAAAGATTTTGACTTATTTCTAAAGTGGCTCTGAATACTTTTGAGCTTCAATCTTTATTTCTGAGGGAGTTCTAATTTGTCTTTGAAATACTTAAGAGCTTCATGCCTTGTCTCTGAAATGATTCTGATTTGTCTCTGAAGTACTTCTCAACACTTCTGAACTTCAAGCCTTATTTCTGAAGGAGTTCTAATTTGCCTTTGAAATACTTCTGAGCCTCACACCTTGTCTCTGAAGTGATTCTAATTTGTCTATGATGTATTTTTGAATACTTTAAGCTTCATTCCTTGTCTCTGAAGTGATTTTGATTTATCTCTGAAATATTTCTGAATATTTCTAAATTGCTTCCGAATGATTTTTACTTGAGCATTCTTTTTAAATTTTCTTCTTTCTATGAAGTCTTAATAATATACGGTTTAAACTTAATAATTACTCTCCTTAATTCATTTTAATAGATTAATGCTGTATCACTTAGAAAGTAATTAGTTAGTAGCTTAACTCTCTACTTATGTATTTGCCCATCATCAAAACTTAGCTACTTAATTACATTTATCATCAAAATCAAGTTAAGTAGGAGGCTTAGACTCAACAATTTTTTACCTTTGAAGCTTCATTCTCTCATCTGAAGCAACCTCTAAAGGCACTCTAAAGCTTGAAGCTTCCTTCTAAACATACCCTAAAGCTTGAGGCTTGTTCAGAACATACTCTGAATGTCCCTCTGAAGCTTCTTCTTGTTTTCTAAATGTTCCTCTTCTTCTTCCAAATGCCACTTCCGATATTCTAAAGCTCCCCATGAAGCCTCTAGAACATCTTGTTGAACATTGTTGCGTTCTTTGAAAATTCCTTCTTACTTCGAAAATCTCAACAACATGCCATTAGCTTAATTCAAGTCATTAACAAGTTTTGTTAATCATCAAAACCAAACACTTATGATCAATAGGTTGTCTAAGGAGTTAATGTCTTCTAGAAAACCGCTGGCAATTTTTTTAGGTGACTGCCATCCAACTTGGGGCAGGCGATAGCGGCTGCACTGTTTGGTTGTGGCCTACACTTCACTTTTATGCACTATGTATTTTCATAATTTTTGATATTTTCATATTAATTTTACCATGAGTTTGTTGATCATTAATATAATAATTTTCATAAGTAATTTGTAAGTTGAAGATTCACACCTAGTGTTTGGGTCTTCACTTAAATTGCTCCTATAGAATTCTGCCTAGTGATTTTGTAAGACAGAGAAAACATCAAAGGTTGCAAGGGGTTATCATGATGTAAACACTCTAATGATCAAGTTAGTAATGAGATCGTAAAAGAGGTGTATAGATAATTGAGAGCTTGTTCTATGAGGTGTACGTACTTATGCTTTTATAGCAGAACCTTGGTTGGTGTATAAAAGGGACTATGTCATACGCTAGGATGATCAAGATTATATAAGGTTTCCTTACTTCAGAGATTTTCCTGGGGATTATGCATCCTTTAATTTTATTATGATTCTTTCTTTTAAGTGGTATTGCCACCAAGTGGAATAGTGTGAAGTCATGTCATGTTTTAAATATATCTCTGATTAGGGTCAAGGTCTAATATTATACAGCTACCAGTTGTAGAGCTTATCCTATATTATGTTAGTTATAGAGCTTATCATGTGTTATGGTGCCTATCCTTTTATTTGTACTTGACCCTACACTTACGCCTCCTCAGATCAAATCTATTTATTTGCTCTTTGCCTAACCATTGCGTATTCACATTTCAAGTCAAAAGTTATGCCTAACCATTGCGTATTCACATTTCAAGTCAAAAGTTAAAATATATACTTTCAAGGACCATGATCTGCAAAGACGAAAATACTATAATCAATTCATTTATAAAGTAAGCACAAACCATGTTTTCAAGTTATCAATGTTGTTGAAACGATGCACATTATAAATAGGTAGGCAGTATCAAAGTTTTATACTGATTTGGCTTGAAATTCATGAAATAAAATATTTTCGTTTTTGTATACTACCTAAATAAGACGCTGAGACGTCATGAATGGGCGAATTATCATAATCATTAATTGCGATAGGCCCCACAGATCCAACTCCAAATTGCGCGCAAACGTGTTCTACGGAGACCATCCCTTTCAGCTAGCTAGACAACGGTCTGGTGGGGAACCAAATGATATGGATCTTAGGACCAATAAGGAGACTAGCTCTAGTCGGGTTTAATCAGGTTGAAGCCAACTCTTAACTATAATATTTCTAAAACTTAAACTTTATCTTTAAACTATTTTTATTTCTAAAACTTTAACCCTAGCCTTATTGGTTCGTTTAGGTTGAAAATGGGATTAAAATTTGGATTGAAGTTGAGATTTCTATTTAGGTTAATTAGAATTAAAAATTATGTTGTTTATAATTTTTACCTCAAATTTTTATACATTAATAATTTATTTTATTAAAACATAAAAATATAAAACCCTTATGTGTAAAATAAGAAAGAAACTAAAAAAAATAAGATTATTTTTTAGTTAAAAGCTCTTCAATGCAAGTTCTCTTAACATACATAGTTATTCAATTAATTAATCAGTCAAATTTTTCATTGAAGCTCAAGTATATCCTTTAGATGTAATGATCCAAACTAAAGTTGAACAACTTTATATTACTCAACTTGATTTTAGTTTAATTATTCAAACATGCTTATTAAGATTGGGTTTAAATTTTAACTTAAAATTAGCTTATTAGATTTACTTGAGTTTGAGTTTAAGCTATGTTGAGCTAGAAATAATTAATATATTTATTTAATATAATCTTATGATATATCAAATAATTTTAACAATCCGTGCATAACTTATCAATTCAGGTCAAGTTCGGTTTAAGTTGGATTTTATTCAACCTTAATCTAATCTTATTTTTAAATCAGGTTAGATTTAACAATAATTTTAGAATTCTAAATTAAAATAAATAAATTATAATCTTAAAATTTTCAAGGTCCGTTCAGTCTGGTCCAGGACCACCTCACGAATAATATAAAGTTAAACCATGTTCTGTTCATGCTATAAAGTGGGAAATATTGAAAACGACTGGAATTCTCAAACGAGTTAGAAATATGCATAGATTCAATGTACGCGGATTACCTGCGAAGGGTCCCCGCAGGTTCAGGCACCCGACGTGTAATTAGGGCTACCCTAATTTGCATGGAACCTGTACATAGAGATATATGCCTGTTATCTCAATCGTTCAAAATTTTATTTGTCTAATTTAAACCATAAAAAAATTGTTAAATTCAAGAGTTTGGTTAAAGTTCAATCTAGATTTGGGTAAAGCTTTGGATTGAACATCAAGTTGAGCTTCATGTAATATATTATTTTCAATTCAAACTTTTTAACAACAGTGTTGGAGTGGCAAAGATGACCGAAGACGATGTCAACAGACCAGTGGGGTCTAGTGGGGCCCACCTTGTGGTTTTTAATACTCCTGATTCCATTTTTAGGATCCATTTTGCCTATTTGTCCTAAAAATTTGGTTTTTACAATTTTTTATATTATACACGCTTATTATATTTTATGTCCAAACACACATGAATAGTGGGTTCTATGATTGATTGATGTGGTGGTCAATGGTTAACCTAAAAAATGATGGATCAATGAAATAGGATGGTGAACAATATGCAGGAGACACACGTAGCAACTAAAATTGTGAAAAATGACATATTCTTATAAAGAGAAGAAGAACGTATAATGCAACACTATAATGAAATGCATCTACCAAGTTTGATGGTGCGGTTATGGATAATGGTATAACTGGCATGGATTACATTCTATCTGCCGTGGGTAGGCAATGGTACCAAAATACTTCACTTAACCATAAATTAAATGGCACTGCATCATATTAAAAATAAAGTTAACATAATGAAAATGAGTAGATAATATGCTTTCAATATAGTTTGGATTTCAGACCAGTTGTTATGTAAGATAATACCATGAAGAAATTCAAAATATTTTATTACAATTAGAAAATTTAGTGGCATTTCAGTACATTATCAAGAACAAAAAGGACTAAAAACGTTGCCACTAACCCAGATAAAGAATGGGGGGTTAGATCCTTATAGAGACTCCATATAAGGTATCGATCTAACCAGGTGTTAAGTCTTTTTGCTAAATCAGAGAGCTGCAAAGTTGATAGTATCCATCGTAGCACCTATGGAAAAGACCATTCCCAGAAAAACGGAACAAGAAAATGGAGAAAAAGCTTGGGAGAGATCGGGTTGTTGGATTGCTGGAATGTGGTTGTTCGAGTGAAGGCTGCTAGTTGATGGAGAGTAATCAGTGAATGGATGAGATCCTTGTTCATAAAATTTGAGAGTTCTAAAAACATTGTTAGCCTTTCTTCACTCACCATTTTTTGCTTGGTCTACATGGGAGAAATGGGTCTCCATTTATAGAGATCTTTGGAAAATGCGTCATGTTGATTGGCTGTCTGTGCCAAAACTGGGCATGTACTTGCCATCTCAAAATGTCCTGTGGACATTACTTCTATCTAATGGAAAATTGGTTGAAGATTGAATTTTTGCACTCATGCTTAAGGAAATGAACTTGGAGCTTTCACGTGGGACACTGCTGGCTACCTAAAGTGCATAATGCATATAACTATCCCCTTGCTAGATGCGATTTTGTTGGCAAATGGCAAGGTGGTAAATACTTGCTTGATCTACTATCATGAGGCTTTATCATTTTCTTTCTTTAGACTTGTAATTTTGTCTTTTATCATGATTAGTAGCTTCTTTACCCTTCTGGCTTCTTAGCCATAGCCTTTGTAGTGAATCCAAAAGCTAACTAGGCATTGAATTTTACACCGTCATTTGAAAAAGAGGATGGATTTTGCTAGCGTTAAAAAAAAAAAGCTATTACTACTAAAAATACAAAAGAAAAGAGGAAAGTTGACACGAGAGCCTGCATTTTATAGAAATCATGCTCTCCATCCAAATTTTCCTACATGGAGAACATGATTCCTGGGGGCAGTTGTTGATCTAGGTTAAACTTAAGAAAGGGCAAAACGATTATAAGACAATGGATGGCTTTGATCATTGTAAACACAAATACGATCGGCCCCAGAAAGGTTTAAGGAAAATATGAAAAGATGGATAGCATGCACTAACTGTTGCACCAATATTCATGCACATCCAAAAGGAGCACAACATCAGACAGCATGCAAAAACTGGATGCTCCCAGAAGGAACTCCGGCGTGCTGCCAAGTAGTGTGTCCTACACTAACAATGCGCTCTTGACCAAGCTGCACCTATGATTGGTTCGTCCATAGACGGCTAACAAGTGCATGCCTCTCATACATGTCAACCAATCTGGTTGGAATGAGTTCCAGCGTGCCTTGTGTTCTGCCTGTTTGAACCATGTGGTGCACCATGACTAACCCATGCGCGCTACTCCATTTGAAATTTTAAACCGTGAAGTGCGCAAAGCCGCAAACACAGTTTATGCCCTCTACAGGTTAACCCTTTGTAGGTATCAATCAGATGTCTATAAATAGAAATGCTATGCTATGAAGCTCAAAGGATCTTTTCCCATCTTCTTGCCAAACCCTACTATTTTGAGAACAAAAGAGGAAGCTTCTCTCTAAAGGCAAGTTCCTCTCTTGGATATGCTGCGAAATAACGCTACTACGCTGTTGAAATTATGCTATCGAAATGCATGGATTGATGGTGTTTCTTTCTTTCTCTCGTTCTTTTCTCTACTCTCTTCGTTTATATTCATTTTATAGAGAAATGTGCTCCTATACTTAGAAATTATTGTGCTAAGAGCGTATCACGCTTGAGCATTATCATTTAGCATTGTACTCGATTTATTAAGTCATAATTTTATCCAGTTGAGAAGTTGTTTACGGTAAACTTTTCTCAAAGTAATCCTATTTAATTTATGATGTCCAAGGTTTTGTGGTTATGTTAGACCGATTCTCTCAAGATCCACTTCGCTATGCTTGCTTGGCGATCATGTTAGAATGTTCATCATATGATCCGCCCCTATTTGTTGGCCTCGACCTACTCCCTATATGACTCTGCAGTCATGTTAGACTCTCTATTACATAATTCGCTCTAGTATTTTACTTCATGGGCATGATAAATTGTCTATTTCATGACTCCATCGATTTGCATCCCAATCATGTTGGATTATTTATTCCATGCTTCACTCTATCATTTGACTCCACAGTCTCACAAGACTTTCTATTACATGATCAGTTATGTTATTTTTCTTCATTGTCATGATAGATTATCTATTTCATGATCTATGCCGTCTATCTACGACGTCTATTTACTTCCCAATCTTGCTGGATTATTTATGACCCACTCCATTTGACTTTGAAATCTTTCTAGACTCTATATTATATGATCATCCACTATATTATTTGCCTTACGATGATGATAAATTTCTATTTTATGACCCACACAGTCGATTTGCTTCCAAACTATGGTGGATTATTCATTCCATGGCCTGCTCCATCATTTGATTTACTACTTCGCTTTGCGGTCATGATAGATTATCTATTTCATAATCTGCACCATCGGTTTACATTATGTTGGATATTCATGATATGACCTAATCCATCATTTGACTTTGAGATCTTGCTAGACTCTTGTGAGGACTTGAAAATTTTGTTATGGGTAAGTTGAGCTGCAACCTGAGTTGGATGATATATGTGTAATGGTTGGCATTAGAAATGGAAAATCTTGATGCCCATGGTCAAATAACAAAGTATGATAGTGCCTAAGATGAGAAATCACTGATAGAATGAGGTATAAAACAACAAGTCTTGGCTGCCGATGCATGCTTTCCCACATGTCGTTGGAGTACCATTGAGGATGGAGCTTAAAATGCTCCATCAGCTCTCATTTTCAACCCTAATTCATTCCGACCTTCTTCCCTTTATCTCCAAGCTTTGGAAACAATAAATTATGATGGATTTGAAGGTAGATTTGCTAGGAAATCGATAGCTGAGTATATTGTAGCAATCCAACGTGGAGAAAACATTATGTTGGGTGAGTTAGAGCAAGTGCAGTTGTGGAGAACTTGGACTTTTAACTTCTCAACCCAAGTTTGACAATTCTAGTTGGAGAAAACAGCTAGGTAAGCCAATTCTACTACTAATCATTAATTCCTGTTAAATAGAAAACTCTGAATGTTGGTAGAAGACTAGGATTTGGGGAAACATAATTTGGATGGTGGAATAGATGTATTGAATGTAAATTAAGAAGGAATTTCTATTAGAAGTTGTTTATATGCAGCTAAAACCAATAAATACCTTTTATATAACATTGGTTATTAAGCTGTAAGTGGAATCATAAATGTTTGGTGAAAGGACTTTAAGGAAAGTATAGCACCAATAGCTTATGTTAATGATGGCCTAATCATCTCCTAATCAAGACGGAGTTGAACAATTAAAGAAACTCTAATAAGGGTTATACTGTGAAATTAAAATGAATCCTATAGTAGAGATGATTTATAGATTCATATTTTAGTCGAATGATCATGTGACATGCATTTATAGTGTAGGACCTTTAAACTAATAAGCAAATTATGGAAATATAAAGTTGGAAGTGGAAAGAAGGTGTGTTGATAGGTAAGCAGGGTTACTTTATCTAAGTAATTGAGCTAAGTTTTAATTGAACTTTATATATTGATGTACTTGGGGCACTATATGTTAATTTTCTAAGGGTTGTAGAATCATGTTATTTCCATGCTTAACATATGAGAAGTATGTTAGATATGCTTTGAAATGAAGTTAAATGGCATATCTACACATAGCAAATGAAATGGCATACATATATACAAATAGGGCAAAAAATTGAGGTGCAAAAGGGAGATAGTGGAATGATGCTGCAGCATCCAATCTAGTTTCCATGACACCCAATTCCTTCTTTCTATATTTTGGTTATTTTTTCAATTTGATTATATTTATGAGATTTATGCTATTTAGAAAGTATTTGTTCTAATATCATGGAAAAACATTAAAAATACATTGAAAATACAAGAAAGACCATATTATATTAACTAATACAATGGCATAAGAATTTATTAAGTAAGATAGATTTGAGTATGAAATTAAGTTTGGTTAATTGATAGAGAAGCGAATGCATGTTTAGATAAAGGACATGTGTAACGAAGGTTTGGATTCTTGCCAAAATATTGTTACATGTATTGGGTTTGTATATCTACCAGGATGACTCCTTTGGATATTATGAGTCCACCTAGGAAGGGGTGATGTTTGACTATACCACCTATAATGGTGAAGAGGTTGGTTCTGGCCTATTGTGTACAGCTCTCTTAATTACTTAATAGGTGTGAATGGAAAACTTGCAACCCTAGGTTGCAATGAAGGTAAAAAATCATGGGCTGTGTGGGCCATATGGTCATGATTCTCGTAATAGTTGTAATCGGGTTGCGAGGATAAACTAGAGCACACCGATATAATATGAAAGAGGAGTTCACTTTGATGTGGTTGTGCCCACTTGGTAGTGGTTGAGACTACTTTGTTAATGGCTTTGTCCGCTTTGATATGGCTGAGTCCACTTTGTAGGATGCCTCCCGAGCATGGCATTGGTTAACTGCGAGTAAAATATATATTGATAGATTAAATATGCAAATTTGTGAATAGTTATGATGAGAGGGTATGATGATCATGATATAGAAGAAGCAAATACGAAAGACATATTAGTAATTTTAAAGCAAAAGTGGCTCACTTGGTCTAGATGTATATGGTGTAATTTAGATTATGCCGATGATAGAAGTTCCATTTGTCTATCTTATTATATTGTAGTATAATGTTAGTTTGCATATTTTTTAACTATTGCTTAATTGTAATCTGCTTATGGAGTTACCAAACTCACCCTATTTTATTATATTTTTAGCCAACAGGTCAAATGACAAAGCCAAACGAGGGGTTGGAACTCACAAGATGGATAGATCTTGATGTTTCAAACTCATTATCTTTTGTTACATTTTGAATGTATAAAAATGTAATTCATAAGTTAAACCAATGATGTAATTAATGTAAATCTAAGTTGTATGAACTATGATAAATTGCATATCATTACTTTAGTAAGTGTACGAATGTTTTCCACACTCTACCTTTATAGTGTGACTACGAATATGGGCATCTATGGGTGTTTGTGCATATTTGAAACAAGTTTAAAAGGGTAAGTTCAGGGGAGACTCTAGTTGTGTATCCTCTTGTTACTGCCTTAGTAACGTCTTGGAAAAGTAGGGCATTATAGAGTGGTATCAAAGCCTGGTTATCTGATTCTCAAGAGAAGATAAGTCCTAGAACTCTAATGGTAAGGGTGTTGGAAAGTGGTAAAAGAATGATATGCATAATTTTTATAATGTTAGAAATATGGAGGAACATTAGTATAATGTGTGAATTATTTGATTTTGATATGTTGTGTTAATATGTTAATTTAGTGCTTTTATATGATTATATAATCTTCCTTATATAGTAATGGCACCAAGGAAGAGAGCATACAAAGGTAAGGCCCCGTGGTAGCAGATAAGTCACCAAGGAGGACTACTAGGACTCGAGCGATGGGGGTGGTTATTAGGAAAACTTAGACAGAAGCCTCCTGAGCCGATGAGATACCTGGATTAACCCAAAATGAAGTTGAAGAAGGGGTAGTTGAGCTCGAGGAGAGCCATGTTGAGGTAGGAAATGCAAAAACAAATAGATCAGGCACTATGGGTCCTAGTGGTGAGGCAGTTCCACGTATGTAACCTCAAGCAATGACACTGGAATTTGGTGCCATGATGACAATGATAGCGGGTATCACTCAAACATTACAAGAACTGGTCCAAACTCAAAGGAGGCCTATAGAGGAACCTCAACAGATGGTAAGGCCGCATGCCAAGCCAATTAATGTAGAACTAGATATGGGGCAAACATTCCAAAGGCAGCTAGGGTTAAACATGAAAGCCTTCCAAAGTATGAAGCCTCCAATTTTTAAAGGACAAGGGACTACTGCATAATGAATGAATGGCTAGCTTGTATGGAAAAAGTAGTTGCATGTATGGAATGCCCTAAAGAGCATAAAGTATTATATGGGTTTATCAATTGGAAGGTGAGGTAGAGAAGTCATGGCACACTGAAAAGTTGCCGATTTTTGATAATGGTGTAGGGATGATATGGGTTCATTTTAGAGAGTGACTGCTCCGCAGATATGTACCAGCTAGTGAGAAGGCTAAATAGGCTACTGAATTCTTAACACTATTGTAAGGCAAGAGAACTGTGGAAGAATATGATGGACAGTTTAGGTCTTTAGCACAATTTATGCCATAGGCCAGAATGGATTTACTAGAGACAACCCAAAAAATTTAGGAAGAGTTGAGGTTGAATATTCAAGAGAAGCTAGCCCTACTTATGTTGATTAGATATGAGGATATCTTGGCGCGTGCTTATCTTGTGGAATGGGAACTAAAGGAAAATGAACTAGGCAGAAAAATGAGCATAGGAGTAGTCTAAATTCAGAGAGAGGATACGTATGAGAGATATTAATCAAGGACAATGAACCAGGCAGAAAACTGAGTAGAGTAGTGTAATATCTGAGAAAATTTGTAATTATTATAAGAAGTTAGGACATTTGAAATTTGTCTGCCCCATACTATTGAAGAAAGCAAAGGGAAGGCAAACTAGATTGCCCTGATACAGATGAGAGAGACTACTTAGGAGTTAAATTAGCCTCGGGAACCTAGACAACGAAGACCACTTACTTGCTTCTTATGTGGGGAGATTGGTCACATCAAGTGGAATTATCCTAAGGAGTGATAGTGTGACCTCCTGAGCCTTGCCCCAGCCTGAACGTGGTAGACATTAGATGAGAGGTAGAGGTTGTGGACCTAATACAACTCCTAGCCATCAGTATGAGAATTGTAGACTACCAATGGCTGCGATTGTACAAGCCACCAATGCACAGGAAGCTCAGGCCATTGATCACATAGTTACTGGTAATCTTCTTGTTTGTGTTTGCATGGCTTATGTATTATTTGATCTAGGAACTTCTCAGTCTTTTTTTCCATTGCATTTGTAAATAAAGTTGGTTCATCTAAATACCAAATGCATCATGTGATAGAGGTGTCCACCCCATTAAAAGCAGTTAGCATAGTTACAGAAGTATGTTATGAGATACCTATAGTGATTGAGTGCAGACGATTTTATGATGATCTAATTGTATTAAATATGGAAGGTTTGGACATTATACTAGGTATGGTTTGTTTAGTCAAATATGAAGCTAAAATGGATTGTAAAGTCAAGCAGATAGCCTTAAAGACCCCTGATAAAGTAGAAATCATCTTTAAAAGTTCATCTAAAGGTAAAGCTCCTAAACTTGTGTTAGCCATGAAGGCCCTTAGCCTAATGCGGAAAGGGTGTGAAGCTTTCTTAGTCTCAGCTATTGACACCCACTCTGAACATCAACCATTGAAGGATATACCAATAATACAAGATGTTTTAGATATATTTCCTAGTGAATTGTCTAGATTATATCCCGAGTGATAAGTGGAATTTTACATTGACCTCCAACCTAGGGCAGAGCCAATATCTAAAGCCTTATATCGGATGGCACTAGTTGAATTGGCAGAGTTGAGGGTGCAATTGCAGGACTTGATGGACAAGGGATTTATTCATCCTAGTGTGTCTCCGTAGGGTGCACCAGTATTGTTTGTTAAGAAGAAGGATGGAAGTCTACGACTATGCATCGATTATCAGAACTAAATAAAGTCACCATCAAGAATAAATATTCATAGCCCAAGATAGATAATCTATTAGATCAATTGCAAGGAGCTATAGTATTCTCTCAAATAGATTTGCAGTTTGGATATCATCAATTAAAAGTTAAGCCAACATATGTCCATAAGACTGCATTCAGGACTCAATATGGCCATTATGAATTTCTAGTAATGTCTTTCAGATTAACAAAGCTTCGATAGTATTCATGGATTTAATGAATACGGTGTTTAAGCTCTATCTAGATCATTTTGTGATCATCTTTATTAATGATATTTTGATTTATTCAAAAGATAATGAGGAGAATGAAGCACATTTGAGGGCAGCATTATAGAGATTAAGGGAGAAAAGACTCTATGCTAAATTAAAGAAGTGTGATTTAATAGTATAGCTTTTCTAGGCCATGTAATATCAGGAGAGGGCATTTCTGTGGATCCTCATAAAATAGAGGCTATGGTGAATTGGCCTAGACTAAGCATAATGATTGGGGTCAGAAGTTTCTTGGGATTAGTTGGGTATTATCAAAGATTTGTTAAAGGATTCTCCTATATTGCTATGCCACTAACATAGTTAACTTGTAAATGGGTTTCATTTGTATGGAATGATCAATGTGAAGCTGCCTTTCAAGAATTAAAGAGGTGGTTGGTGGAGGAACTAATACTTGCAGTTTCGTCAGGTCAAGGTGGATTTATAATATATAATGATGCATCTAAGAAGGGATTAGGTTGTATTCTCATGCAGAATGTCAATGTCATAGCTTATGCATCATGTCAGTTACAACCTTTGGAGCGTAATTATCCAACCCATGACTTAGAATTGGCTGCAGTAGTGTTTGCTTTGAAAATATGGCAACATTATCTTTATAGAGAGAAATGTGATGTGTACACTGATCACAAAAGTTTGAAATATATCTTTATTCTGAAAGAATTGAACATGAGACAAAGGAGGTAACTCGAATACTTGAGGACTATGATCTAAACATTCACTATCATCCTGGAAAGGCAAATGTGGTAGCCGATGCTTGAGCAGAAAATCTGGCAGTAGTTTAGCTAGTCTACTAACATAAAAGACAAAATTATTTGAGGAATTGAGGAAATTAGATGTGCAAGTTGTAATGAAGGGAATAGTTGCTCAAATTTCAATTAAGTCTTGAGCCTACCTTAGTAGATGGGATCCGAGTAGCTTAAGAGGAGTCATCAGAGGAAGAATTCCAAAAACTAAAGTTGCGAGTACAACGCAAAATGAGCTGTCAGACTTTTTCATTGGTGAAGACTATCTTATAAGGTACAGGAATCAATTAGTTCTTCCTAAGGGATCTGTAGTAATATAAAAAGTGCTAGAGGAAGCACATTTTTCTCCATATACTATCCATCCCAATGGAAATAAAATGTATTATAATTTGAAATCTCAATACTACTGAAAGGGTAGGAAAAATGATATCGCTAGATATGTGGCTAAATGTTTATTATGCCAGAGAGTGAAGGCAGAGCACCAAAGACTAGTCAGATTATTAAAGTCTATTAAAATTCTTGAATGGAAGTGGACCAATATAACAATGGATTTTGTCACTGGGTTACCAAAGACCATAGTAAGATTGGATAGTATATGGGTCATTGTGGATAGATGTCACGCTCCACTTTTCGAGGCGCGACCTACCATTTTGCACTCTATTTTCACCAAGATTTACCCACTTTTAAGGTGGAGTGCTAGAGTTCTATTTTGAACTTGACTAGTTTCTACAGAAAATGGACAGAGTATTCCTTAAATTATTAGGTTTGACCTGTACAATTATTTATCAAATATAATAAAATAATCATATAAATTCTAAACATATACATCCACTCACTCACAGCCCAAGATCTAGGTAAAATCATGATTGTAATCTACATCCTTAAAATCTATTAACAAACTGATAATTAAATCATTAAGATATGCTACTACTAACAATATATTAATCTAGTTTCTTCAATATCAAATACACCTCAATTAAAATATATTAATTATAATTGCACATTAATTGAAATTATTAAATACAATTATACACATACAATGGGATTCTAATCCCAACATTCAATCATAGTATCCAAATGTCTTTAGTCTTTCTCGGAAATCCTTTACTTAACCTGTCAACTAAAATTTAAACAAGAAGGCGTGATTCAGGGTAACTAAGTAAGTAGGCATGATTAAAAAAAATAATGAATTAAAATAGCATGTTCAAAACCAACACATAATTTCATACCCAAATAATAAAACTTTTATACTCATGAAACCCTCTTTTACATTATCAATTCAATCTTAAAAAATTACATTCAATCATATCAATATACTTCACATATATATATATGTATGTATGTATGTAACTTTATCAATTTCTACACATCACAATACCATTTCTATAAACCATCTTCACTACTCCCTAATAATCACATAACCTTCCCATAAACAAAACATTAAGTAATTCCAACCAAGGGATATACATTATCTCTAACAATCATGTATTTCCAAACTAACTACATATCAAAAATAAACAAATATGAGATATACACTATCCCTAACCAACGTACAAATGCCCGGTTAAATAAATGAAATATTTCATATAGCCAAAAGAAAGAGCCAACTTACATTAATGTAGAATCATAGCATCTCACTTGAACAATTCTTTAAATTCCTTGATTCCAAATCCAAGTTCAATTGGCCCTACATATATCATATATGTCACAAATTCAAGCACTTTGTTTCTTATTGAAGTAATTCGTCAAACATCTAACATACATTGCTTAACATTTTCACTAAGACATAACCTCTTAATTCTATTTCCAGTTATACATTAATCACTTTACATCAATTAACATTGAATTTGTCATCACATTAAGTTAATTGAGCTTCCAATTCACTCCAACCATTGCATAATGTCATTATATATGAATCCCCAAATTACTATTCAATTGATTACTATTTTCTTCACGGATCGCAACATAACTAGATTTTCTCATGTCTAAGACATGTCCAAAACAATACAATTAACTAATTAATCATCTTCCCCATAGTTCTCACATCAATCCATATTCAATTCCCCTAAAAGTTACTACTTATAGAATATAATAAAACCCAGCAAAGCGTAACTTGTGATTTTCATGCCAATCAAACCCCTAATCATTATAACCAATGAAATCAACATTTACTCCATAATTTTATGCATGAATACCTATAAAGTTTTGCACAAAAATCACTACTTATAATTCATATGAAACCCTAGTAAACAAAAATCACCATTTTGGTTAATAGAATCGACTTACCATAGAATCTATGTGTGAATTCCATTCATGAATAAGAATCCAAGTCCAACACTCCCATTAGCTCACTGTATCAAGGACAAAAAATGAGGAAGAAATAATGTAAATGGAATGACATGAACGGAATTGGTCGCCTTTGGAATAAACCAAATAATTTCCATTATTATTAATTTTCCTCAATCGATTACATTTGCTGTGTACATCAGAAAAATTGTATGTTCACATCCCAGACCACAAGTGGTCCTAATTACATCTCCAC
>JAYJMB010075608.1:0-22969 GCA_036873735.1 Pouteria campechiana
AGGTCCTTGAGGGGTGGATGGCGTGAGTGGCATCCCACATCGCCTGGGTGAGGGAGGGAGTCCTGGGTTAAGTGTGAAGGGCTCGGTTGTGAAAGTGTACCCCGTTTTGGGCGGGTGTACATGACGGGCCCGTGTGAGCGGGACAAAACCGTGCGGGCGTGTGCCCAAAGCGGACAATATCACACTGGAGCCCCGGGTTGTTACATTAAGTCATTTATTATCTGAATGTTATTTTTCTTCCTAATTATCTTGAGAATTTTTCTTTATATTTTTCAATGTTTTATTTATTCTAGTGTGAATTCTTCGTATATATATATATACATGTATGAACAGAATATGTATAGACAACACTATATATATAAATATATATATATATATATGAATCTTTATTTCTATCAATGTTTAGTTAGTTAAACAATCAAAATGCTGGTCCCATGTAATAGATAGCTCAAGAGGGAGGGTTGAATTGAGCATATAAAAATTATGGCCCAATAAAAAAATTAATAAGATAAAGAGAATTGGTGATGTAGCACATATGAGATTTTCATATCTGTTCGATTAGTTATAGTTCCTACTCCACTTTCATATTTGGCTTCTCTTAGTTATATTTATTTCAGATAGGTAATTGTGTGTGTAATGATATATGAGATAAAATGATATGACAGATACATGCAGAGTAACGTAGTTAGGCAGACAATATACACAACAATTTTTATGGTGGTTCAAGAACCTCATCCCTACATCTACTCTTCCAAGAGCACACACTCATTATGCCTTGGGTTCCACTATATCCCATATAATGGAAATACACTAGTGCTCTCAGCAATCTTCTAAATTCTAACTCTAGGGGGCGTAAACTGTGTTCCCAACACTCTTCTTGATTTCAACTCTAGGGTGCATAAGCATAGTGCTCCCAACACTCTTCTAGTTTTCATTTTTGAATATCACCAGCAAACTTGTTGGTTTTTTAGAGTTCACCAACAACTCATACAATGTGGTCTTCTTGAGCTTACCACAAACTCACATAGCTGATGATCAGCACTCATTTTGCACATTACATTGCCTCTTTTACTTGGATGATTTGTACAAAGTTTAAGCACATATAAAATGATAGCTCATTGAAGCACATTAGATATCAATACTCTAGAAATATGATTAAGATAGATCTTTATGGCTCTTCATCTATTAGCGCAATGGAGATTGATTATCTAAGAGGAAGCTTTGTCTAAATGAGAGAGATTACTCATTTAAGCTTTATTTTCATTTTTCTCTCTACTTTCTCAATCTTCTTCGTTGACACTGCACTACCTTTATATTGCTTCAAAAAATTTTGTTCGTTGGAGGTAGTTAGCTTTCTTTGAATGTTGAAGCCCATTCTGATTTCTCCCATCAAAAAGTTGTCTTCTTGATAAAATCATTGTGGCTGGAAAGCCTGTAGCACCATCCTTGAAGAAGATGCCTTTTTGGTTTTGGCAAACACCAAATAAAGACATTACTACATGACTGACTCTTTCATTATTTTGAAAAGATGCCCATCAGCCTCTGAAAGTTTCAACCTTTATTGGAGTGAAGACTGTTTTCCTTTGAATTTCTTTCCATCTTCAACTAAGCTCGATTTGTCTGGTTTGTTTAATAGAATCTGCTTCGAATGAAAGCTTGACCAGAGAGTGCAGTTAGTGATGTCTAGTACAAGTGGCTTCTTCTTGTCATGATATGCTATAGAAATTCAGCTGTATTTTATCTAAGGACTTTATCTAATCAAGTCTTGGATTATCTCTTATAAGTAATAGATAAATTGGCTCTGAGTATTTCCACATAATAGACAACTTCGTCTTTGTAAATTTGTCTAAGATTGTTGCAGCATTCTACTTCATCTTCTAGTTTATCTGTTGTAAGTGACAGATAAATTCTGGAGGCACAGATAAAGTTCTTCTCTTTATTATTCATCAGACAGGGTTTCTTTCACCAGACAAAGTTTATTTCACTAGAAGAGGTAGCTTTGTCTGTCGATTTATCTGTTATAAGTAATATATGACTCTTGTTAGTACGAACAAGGCTCCTTCACATCAAACAAAATGGTTTTGTTTGTTGTTTATTTGTAGAGATCTGCAGACGAAGTTGCAAGATGCAGATAAAATCTTTCACATAGTTCGTCTGTTAGTTTGTCAATCATAAGTGTCAGAGGTGTTGACATAAATTCATGGTTTTGATGATAAACAAACTTAATTAAAGAATATATATTAATGGTTGTTATCAAGTTTTAGCATGCAAAATCAAGTTGCAGGTCTTAAAGAAAAATGAGCATAGAAAATATATTTCATGGCGATAAGGCTTGAGCAAGTAAAGAAGCAAAAGATGAAGCGTCATAATAGACAACGCATGAATGAAAAGGACTCGGTTGTTTTCCATTTGTCTGTCAAAATGAAAAACTACATTTGATGGTTGCAAGACAATTTGTTTATAATAGAGTTCGTATACTATAAGCAAGCCGTAGTTTTTGTCAATGGTCATCTAATAAAAACAAATAAAGGTAGAAGAAGTGAAGACCTTTACAGCAAAATAAAAGACTTCGTTTGCCATCAATAGACAAAGCAGAGAAACAAGAATCATATGGGAAAGCACAAACTTTGTCAATCACAAATGAGCCAATGATTGTCTGATGTTGACAAACAAAGTGGAACAAATAAGGAGCAAAGTAAGAGATTCGTAAGTGATCATCTATTGTTAATATACAAAGTAGAGAAATAATTCCATCAAACGAAGGCATGAAGAAAACCCATTGGCAAATCAACACTTTCTCTGTTATTTACAACAGAAAAACCCAACAGATGAAGTTATGAAGCAAACAAGACATTTATGCTTTTACAGTGCAATGAACAAAGAACTTGAATGTTGTAGTTCGTCTGGCAACAATAGAAAGAACAATTCATCTGTCACTTATGAAAGACAAAGATGAATGAACTTTGTCGTATGGACAGCTGGATAGATACTTCATCTATCATAAGTAAAAGATGAACAATAGTCAAAACAAATCGTTGGTCTTTGCCCAGCATTAATAATGATACTTGTATATTGGTGACAGTAGTAGCTAATATAGTAATACCTCAACTAGAGCTTCTTGAGAAACCTAAAATCATCTTCTCCAAGGTCAGCACTATAGGCATTATAACATACGATGAATAAGTAGAAGTCAGAAGAATCAAAATGCACCAATCAGATTATCTTTTGTGATTAATGAAGTTCACCTACCACCAACGACTATAATTCAAAATAGCTATAAATGAAGCATTTTTGGAGTAGAAGGAACTAACGAAGCAATTGAGGAAATCATTCAAACCTTCTTGAGAGCATTTACTAATTTGAGCTAAATCTTCTATAATCCTTCAAGAGTCAAGAGCCTTGCATTCAAACATTCCTCAACTTTCCTTGAAGGCTCTCAACTACCACTAGAAAGATCATTTACTTTTGCATTCAACTTTTAGAAAACTTTCCATGTGCTTATTGAGAAAATCCCTATGCTTAAACTTTTGATATTTATTTCTTATTCCTTGAGCTAGTGGTTGTGACTAGACTTAGGAAGAGTTGTGGCTGTCTGAGTGCTATTTGTAATCGCACCCTAGAGCTGAAATCTAGAAGGATAAGGATGAAGCAATTTATTATAGCCAATGATATGGAATCTTAGAGAGCTAGGAAAGTCGGAATCACTCTTTCCGCTACTGAAGTAGATGCATGGACCAAAGAGGAAGCCACCTCAGTCCAAAATAATGCAAAGGCTATTAACTTTTTATTTTGTGGACTATTCACATCTAAGTTTGAAAGAGTACCCTCTTGCACTCTACAAAGGATATATGGGATAAATTAGTGTCTATTTATGAAGGTTCCTCACAAGTCAAGGGAACCAGAAGAAATATATTGATATGAGAACTAGAAAATTTTAGAATAAAGGAAGGAGAAAGTATATCTGAAATGTATGCTTATTGTTTTAATATTACTAATGCCTTGAAAGGTTTGGAAAATGAAGTTATAAATTCTGAACAGATAATTAAGATACTAAGAGTGCTACTAGATTCATGGAACCAGAAGATCACAACAATAGAGGACCCAAAAGATCTGAATACTCTTTTATTGGAGGATCTTATCAGCGCATTGATGTCACATGAGCTAATAAAGAACAAAAGAGAGTAGCCAAGAAAGCCTAAGAAGAGTATTGCACAAAAAGTAACTAAAGAGAGCAACAATGATCTATCATCATAATCTAAAGATGATATGGCCATGTTGGTCAAAAATTTCAGAAGATTTGTAAGAAGCACTAGAGGCAGCACCTCAAGGAGACAACTTAGACAATAGAAGAAAACAACTGAAAGAAGGATCTCTCCATAGCTATAGATATGGAGGAATCGGACACATGTCTCCTGAGTGTCCCAATGAAGAAAAAGTAAACATAAATGCGAAGGATGATAGAAAAGAAAAGAAACACTCTAAAAAGTACTCAAGAAACCAAGTCAAAGGAATGTATGTAAATGATGAAGACTCGTCTGCAACAAGCTCAATAGAGAAAGATGATAATGAAGTTAGACATCTTGCAAGAATATGTTGCATGGCCTAGATGGAGAATGACTCGATAGATAAAATCACCATCAAAGAACAATGCACAATAGACTTAGAAACAGAGGTAAACTCTTACTACTCTTACAGTTCTGACTTTTCAAATTTAAATAGCACTTGTGTTAAATGCAAAAAATTTGATGAATCATAATAATCATACAACTCTCTCTTTAGTGAGTTTGAATTACTTTTTCAAAAATTTACTCAAAAGAAAAGACATGTTGATGTAACTGTCAAAGTAAATTCCATTCTGGTAGAAAGAAACTTATCTCTACCAAAAGGAAGTTGGAGATCTGAAGAAAGATATTGAATTATTAAATAATATCCTAAATAAATTCTCCAATTGAGGTGAGTCTTTGGCCAAATTTATTAGAATGACCGGCCAAACCAGCAAAAAGGGACTTGGTTGTGAACAATCAGATGATGAAAATTTACAAAAATTTGCTAGATGGTCCTAGTGAAAGAATTTCACAAAGAGAAAAAAAAAATAACTGTCCAAACATTAGAAGACTAATGAATTATAATTGGATAAAAAAAACCAGTGGAATATATTGCATTTGTTAAAGTCTTAAATATTTGCTATTTCTGCAACAAAATTGGACATAAAGTGTGTGATTACTATGATAAAAAGATGCAAGCCAAAGATACTAAGATGAGATGGAAACACAAGAAATAAGCACACACCTATACCACATACATTTGCATTAACATCATTAGACCCAATACTTGGGTACTAATAGGGTAAGAAGAAGATTTGCTTTGAATGCAGGTAAGTCTCAAAGTTACATCAGGAAATGCATGGTTTATGGATGGTGGCTATTCGAGACATATGATTGGGAATAAAAAGATGTTTAAAGAATTAAAACCAATGAATGGAGGAATAGTAGCATTCGGCAACAATGATAAAGGTCTTATCAAGGGAATAGAAAAATTTTATGGTTTGTTCAATGCATGCATAGAAGATGTATTATATGTAGAAGGACTCAAGCGCAAGCTGCTTAGCATCATTCAATTATGTGGGACATATCAATATGTCAAATATCAAGTCTTTGTGGAAAAAAGATCTAGTGATTGGTCTACCAAAATTAAACTATGATAGAAATCAAATATGCGAATCTTGTCAACTATCAAAACAGGCCAAAATTTCCTTCCATCCTAAGAATGAAGTATCCACATCTAGACCTCTAGAACTATTGTATATGAATTTATTTGGATCATCAAACTTAGTCACACTTAGAGGAAAAATATACATATATGTAATAGTGGATGACTACTCTAGATTCACATGGGTAATTCTTTTGATAAGCGAACACAAAGAATTTTCAATATTTTACACTTTTTCAAAGCTAGTCAAAAATGAGAAACAAATGTTTATTGTATCCATTCACAGTGATCATGGTGGTGAATTCGAGAATGGAAAATTCATGAATTTTTGTGATGAAGTAAGAATTCACCATAGTTTCACATCCCCTAGAACTCCTCAGCAAAATGGAGTTGTGGAAAGAAAGAATCGGACAATTTAGGAAATGATGAGAACCATGCTAAAGGAAAGTAAATTATCCAAAAGATTCTAGAGAGAAGTAGTAAGTACTGCTTGTCATATATTGAACAGGGTTACCGTAAGAGCAATCTTAAAGAAAACCCCATATGAGCTTTGCAAAAGGAAAAAAACCAAATATTTTATATTTTCATCCTTTTGGATGCTTATGCTATGTGCTGAATAATGGAAAAGATAACCTTGGAAAGTTTGATTCAAAGAGTGATAAAGCTATCTTTCTTGGGTATTCTTCCAATAGTAGAGCATTTAGAGTATACATTAAGAAAACATAGGTTGTAGAACAGTCTATACATGTTAAATTTGATGAAGCACATATAACTCCGAGAAAGGAGAATGATAGTGATGTAGATGAAGTTGCATCAAATATGAAGAAGCTCAAATTGAAGGATCAAGAGAATGGCACCAATAGTAAGGATGTACAAAGTTCAAAAAATAAAGAAGTGGTAAGAGAAGGTAATGTTCCCTATCAACCTCCTACTGATTTAAAATTTATTACTGCTCATCCTAGAAAGCAAATTATAGGAAATGTATATGACGATGTTAAAACAAGAAGGTTTATGCAAAATGTTTGTGGACATTATGGCTTCATATCTACAATAAAACCAACTAATATCGATCATACCTTGAATGATGAAAGCTGGATTATAGCGATACAAGAAGAATTAACCCAGTTTGAAAGAAATAAAGTATGAGAACTAGTTCCAAAACCAAAGGATGTTGATGTAATAGGAACAAAATGAATATTTAGAAACAAACTAGATGAAAGTGGGTTAGTTGTAAGAAACAAAGCATGATTAGTTGCTTATGGGTACTACTAAGAAGAAGGAACTAATTTTGAAGAATCATATGCCCCTGTAGCTAGGCTAGAAGCCATCAAAATGCTATTTGCTTTTGCATTTCATAAGGACTTTATGTAATTTTAGATGGATATAAAGAGTGCATTTCTGAATGTATATCTAAGTGAAGAAGTATATGTAGATCAACCTCTTGGTTTTGAGAATGATGATTAACCCAATTATGTCTATAAGCTCACCAAGGCATTACATGGTTTAAGATAAGCTCTAAGAGCTTGGTATAAAAGGTTTAGCAAATTCTTAATTGATCATAAATTCAAGAGAGGAAAGGTTAACACCACTCTATTTATCAAAAATATTGACAAAGATATCTTGATAGTTCAAATTTATGTGATGACATTATATTTGGAGCTACTAATGAAAAACTCTATCTAGATTTCTCAAAAATCATGCAGTCTGAATTTGAAATGAATATGATGGGAAAATTAAATTACTTCCTTGAATTGCAAATTGAGCAAAGAGATGATGGAAACTATATTAGTTAATCCAAATATACTAGAGAGATGTAAAGAAGTTCAAAATGGAAGAAGTTAAGGTAGCAAGCACTCCAATGAGCACATCAACAAGGCTAGACAATGATAAAAAAGGTAAACTTGTAGATAAAAAACAATATAGAAGTATGATTGGATCTCTTCTTTATCTTACTGCATCCAAACTAGGTATTCTATTTAGTGTATGCTTATGCACTAGATTTCAATCCAGTCCTAGAGAATAACACCTTACTATAATAAAATGAATATTTAAGTACCTAGTTGACACACCAAATCTAGGACTTTATTATCCCAAAAGAACTATTTTGAACTCATTGGATATTTTAATGTTGATTTTAGAGGATATAAAGTCAACAAAAGAAGTACTAGTGGAACTTATCAATTCCTAGGAAATAGTCTAGAATCATGGTTCTCTAGAAAATAAACTAGTGTTACTCTTTCTATAGCAGAAGCTGAATATATAGCAGCTGAAAGTTGTTGCGCTCAATTGCTGTGGATGAAACAACTTCTCGACTATGGACTAAGCTATAGAGACATACCCATTAAATGTGATAACACTAGTTCCATATGATTGACAAAGAATCCTGTCCTATATTCTAGAACTAAGCATATAGAGAATACGCACCATTTTATTAGAAATTATGTTGAAAAACATGATCTATGCCCAGAATATGTACCCAGAAATCCTCAACATGCTGATATTTTTACTAAGCCATTTTCATTAGACACCTTCTACAACATTAGAGGAGAATTAGATATGACTGATGTGATAATCTAAGGATAAAATCTCTAATGTTTCTGGGCTTTAAATTGCAATGTTGAATATACTTTTTTGAGACTAAACTTCATCTTAAACAAAGTAAGTTATTCGAAACAAGTGCCTATTAACACTTCGTTTGATGATTATTTCCCGAGGTCAAGTACACCTCGTTTACTTGTTAACATTAACTTACAAGTATGGTTATCACATTCAATCCTATTTTTAGCCCGAGTTATTCTCCCTTTCTTAAAAAATCACATCATGCACCTCATATAGCCCTTGTAATCAATCTATTTAATCCCCAAATATAATATTTCTCTACACCATAACAATGAAGAAACTCAAGGCAGGGTCTTTAGAAAAAAAATTAAAAGTAGGAAGACCATCAAGCACCAAAGGAAGCTCTCTCACTTTTCTTGTTGGGATGATATTGTTTCTGTTCACAACAATGCTCTAGATCATCTTCACCAACAAAAGCATCTCTCTTCAGGATGTGGCTTTCAAAATTAGAACTCATATCTCAGCTCCTTTTGCCCTTAGATCCAACCTTCTCATTAGTCAGAGCCCTTGAAGAGAAGGGAAAGGAAGCTCCAATAGCTTCATTATCATCTTCTTTCCCTCTTCCCTTCCTTGAAACTTTGTATCATCCACTATGATGTAAAGTTCTCCTCTCCCTATCCTCCACCTCGTCTGCAGTCTCACACACAACCTCTCTTGCTCTTTACATGTAGGCAAAGTGTTTATATGCTCTGTACATTATGTAGCTTTGTTTGTACTAAAATGAAATAAAATATTTTCATTATTCTCAGGCTACATCTATGTGTGTGTGTGTATCTTACTAGGAGGACATACATCTTTTTGCTTATGACAAAAAGGGGAGAATGAATATGGAAATTATCTCAAATAGGAAATATAAACAGCATAAACACTTAATAAATTTTTGGAAGAATACATTCTAAATAATCAGGGGGAGAATATATATAAAATAAGATAAGAAAAAACTCTTTAGCATGCCGGAGCACTGAAAAAATCTAACTTTTTAAGGCTATTTCTGTTTGTTTTAATCCATTTCCTTCTTCTCCCTTTGCTCCTATGCCCTAGCCCAAAAAACCCATCCCCTATATGTCCCATTTTACATCATTTTTGTGAGAAAAATCATTGAGATTATGCATGGAAGCAAGGATTCTAGCCTTTGCACCCAATGTTTGTTATTCTAAACGATGAAAAACGATGGGAAGATGAGTTTTTACTGCATATGGTAAAAATCTTGGACGATTGGAGTGGGATTCTTACTTAAAGATGGCAGCCATGTCCAAAATTGAAGGTAACATGCTTTTCCCTAATCAATTTTTAAGATTTTCATTTCTAGGGTTTATGCCCGATTCATGAATACGAATTTTGGGGAAGATGGTGGGTAATTACTGTTGAATTCTTAGGCAAAATAGGTAAAGCATACTTTATGATGATTATGGAATGATTTTGATTTCAAAAATTATGATTATGCATTAACCCCATCTGTTAACAATAACCCTAGGGGTAAATTTGATATTAAACTATATAAATTGATTAGGGAATTTGATTTATAAATTGATTGTAATGGTTGTTGCATGATCTAGAGTTGATAACGGTGATATTGCATGAATTCTTGTGAGGAACAGTCAGTTGTGAATAGGAAACATCGGGGCTTTGCATAAAATGTAATTTTGCTTGTTTGTGAGTTATAAGCATGATTGGCATGAGAATAAGGTAGATTTGATTGTGGCATGAAGTAAATGATATTTATAACCAGCATAAGAAAATGCTTCCATAAGAAAGGCTACATGAGTACTAAGCAGAAAGTAGCCTGAGATTGATTATGAAAAAGGAGTAAATGATGGCTTAATGTACATTAATGAAATTTTCTTATAAATGAATGGGATTTTACTTTGTACAGGATGATTTGAGAAGGATGAAAAGGCATAGAACTGAAGGAATGGTTGGGAGCTAATAACCTGAGGTAACTAGGCACCCCTTCTTTCATTAATTATATTATATGATTGGGGATGAAAACCCCATTTGATTATATCCCCGCTTATGTGTTTTGATTGGGGACAGTAGATATCCCATATTTGATTGAGAATAATTTGGTTAGGGATAGTGGATATCCCTTGGGTTCAATTAATTGTTGCTTGGTATATAATAGAGTATGCATGATTTGTTGGCAATAGAATATTCCCTAATGTAGTTAGAAGTGAATGTTATACTGGGAATTTATGATGTACATGGAATATTGAATATATGGTAATGCCAAGTATCGATTAAACATATTTTGGGTTTGAATATGTTATTTTTGGATTATTCATGACTACTTTGTTATTACATGCCTACTTACTAAGTTGCCCGGATTCACACCTTCTTGTTTACTTTTTTTAGTTGACAAATCAAGCAATGGAGCCAAGGAAGATAGTAATTATGTTGACCTAATAGAATTGGGATTGGAATCTTGTTGTATGTGTATAATTATAATTAATAATTTTAATTATTGTATAATGATAAATTAAGTATGTAAATGATGTGTATGAAATTATTATGGCATGTTAGATTATTATTGTGAATGAATTGCATGTTAAATTAGTAGGTTATTACCATTGTGACTTAACCCAAATCTTGGGTGGTGGGAATTTGGGTATGTGTGTTTTAAAATTGTTTCATTGGTTTATTTGAAGTTAATGTATGGGATGATTGTACAGGTTTGAATAGATGAAATTTAGAGGAGGCTTTGCCAAATTTTGGATCGAGCACCCCACCCTAAAAGTGGGCAAATTTTAGGTTAAATATAGTGCAAAATGATAAGTCGTGCCTCAGAAGGTGGGGCATGACAAAGAACTTATGGGATCACTAATGACCCATAAAGTCTTGATGAAACAACAAACACCAGATGAAGTCAAAGGCAAGAAAACAAAGCATTACAAGCATAATAAAAAAATGAAGAGTCTTCAAAAGATGCCTCAACTTTTGAAGATAATGAGGATATGGCTATGATAACCAGAAGATTCAGAAACATGTTTAAGAAAAAAAATGGAAACAATTCCAAGAACTTCAAAAGTAAAGACAAGAAAAAGGAAGTTCCAACTTGTTACAACTGCAGCAAGCCTGGATATATGAAATTTGACTACCCAGAACTAGATAAAAAGTAAGGAGACAAGAAGAAAAGGTATAACTCTTACTTTGACAAAAAGAATATTTCTAATAGTAGGAAATCTGGAAAGAAGAAGAAAGCTATGGCTGTATAGAAAATGCTGAAAAACATGATACAAGAAAGCTCAAGTGAATAGGAAGAAGAAAATGAAACTCAATTTAGCTCACTTAGTTCCAAAGAAAAGGATCAAGAAGAACATCATACAAGAATAAACTTCATGACCATCCACAATGACGAGGTAAATTTGAAACCTTAAATTTTTGATATTGAAGAATTATTAGAAGAACTGTATTCAGATTTCAAAACATAAAAAACTAAGTATAAGGAAACTAAAAGAGAACTTAAAAGAACAATTAATGAATGCTCTAAATTAAAATAACAAAACAGATTGATCAAAACTGATCAGACTATCAATATAGAACTTGAGCAAATTAAAGCTAGAAAATCATGCTCTAACAAAAACCTTAACTACTACTTTATTTAAACTTAAAACAAAGAAAGATATAGGAAACTAAAGAAGAAAAATCTCAAAAGAAAATCAGGACCTAAACAAAATATGATTTGGATTCCTAAAACAGTTGCTAAAGTAATAAATACAACTATATATCTAGAAAATAGATTAGTAGCATCTAAAAAACAATGGGTGCCAAAATATTTTACTACTAACCCACTTGGACCCATTCATAGCAAAAATTATAGCTTAATTTCATTACTATAGGTGTGTTTGAGAGCCACAGAGAATAGCAAGTATTACATTGATAGTGGTTACTCAAGACACATGACAGGAGAAAGGGAGCTGTTCACAAAACTAAAAGCTAAAAACAGAAGAACAATTACCTTTGGAGATAATGGAAAAGGTAGAGTGGTTGGAATTGATAAAATTGGCCAACCTCTCTCTATTACAATTTCAAATGTTTTATTAGTAGAAGGATTAAAACACAATCTTTTAAATGTAAGTCAATTTTGTGATAATGGTTACAAAGTTATGTTTGAATCTCATACTTGCTCAATTTTAGATAGTTCAAATTCAGTTGTAGTATGTGGAAAGAGACATGGAAATGTGTATTTGGTGGATTTATCTGATATCCAAGTCAAATTTCTTGTTATAAATGAAAATAAACCCATGTTATGGCATAGAAGACTAGGACATGCCAATAAGATTCTGATTGAAAGACTATATGATAAATCTTTAGTTGTTAGCTTACCAAAACTCAAGTTTGGCAATAAATTGTGTGATGCTTGTATGAAAGGCAAGCAAGTAAACGAATCAATCAAATCAAACAAAGAAGTATACACAACCAAACCTCTTCAGTTACTACATATGAATTTAGTTAGACCAACAAGAATAAGAAGCCTTGGAGGGAAACATTACACATATGTCATTGTAGATGACTTTAGTAGGTTTACTTTGGTAATGTTTCTTACATCCAAAGATGAAGCTTTTCATTCTTTGAGGTATTTTCCAAATGTGTATAGAATGAACAAAGCTCTCATATAATTTCCATAAGGAGTGATCAGGGTGGAGAGTTTGAAAATCATAGATTCATTGATTTCTATGAAAATAATGGAATTCTTCAAACTTTCTTTGCACCAAGAATACCCCAACAAAATAAATAGCTGAAAGGAAAAACAAATCCTTGCAAGAGATTGCAAGGACAGTGTTGAATGAATATAACAACCCATAGTATTTTTGGGCTAAAGCGATGAACACAACATGTTATATTATTAACAGAATCTTTGCTAGATCCATACTCAACAAAACTCCATTTGAATTATACTATGCCAAGAAACCAAATATTTCATATTTTCATACTTTTAGTTATAAGTGCTTTATTCTTAACAATGGTAAAGAAAACCATGAAAAATTTGAAAACAAATCTGATGAAGGCATCTTCCTTGGTTATTCAATTGTTAGTAAGACATTTAGAGTCTACAATCTGAAAAATAAGAATATAGAGGAATCTATTCATGTAAAATTTGATAAAAATACTAATTCTTTTAGGAGGACAAGTGATTTTGATGACAAGATAGGTGAACTAATAACTTCAGGTGAGAAAATAAAAATACAAAACAAATAAGGAGAACCTTCTCAAACATAGATGGATGAAGAAGAAACAGAAGATAGACCATCCGTCAATGAGGTAAACAATGAAGGTAATAATATTTTTCCCAAAGACTGGAGATTCATTCATGATCACCCTGAAAGTCAGCTAATTGGTGATGTATATGACAAAGTTAGAACTAGATATTCTTATCACTAAATATGTGACAATTTTGCTCTTATTTCTCAATTAGAACCAACTTGCATAGAACAGGCTTTAAAATATGAAAATTGGATTTCAGCTATACAAGAAGAGTTAGACCAATTCAAAAGAAATAATGTGTGGACTATTGTTCCAAGACCAAATCATCAATCTACTATAGGAACTAAATGGGTCTTTAGGAACAAACTAGATGAATATGAAATTGTAGTAAGAAATAAAGCAAGATTAGTACCAAAAGGATATTGTCAAGAGGAAGGTATTGATTTTGAAGAATCATATGCTCCTGTTACAAGAATTGAAGCCATTAGAATGCTTTTTGCATTTGCATCCTTTATGAATTTGAAGTTATACCAAATAGATGTAAAGAGTGCATTCTTAAATGGATTTATTAATGAAGAGGTCTATGTAGAACAACCAAATGGGTATGAAGATCCTCATAACCTAGATCATGCACTTAAACTTAAGAAAGCACTCTATAATTTAAAATAGGCTCCCAGAACCTGGTATAAAAGGTTAAGCAAATTTCTCATTGAGAAAGGTTTTTCAAGCAGCAAGGTTAATAATACTCTCTTAATCAAGCATGTAACAAAAGATATTCTCATAGTTCAAGTATCTATTGATGATATCATATTTGGTGCAACTGATGAAAATCTTTACAAAGAATTTTCTAAGACAACGCAGGGAAAATTTGAAATGAGCTTGATGGGTGAACTCAACTTCTTCTTGGGACTACAAATTAAGTAGATGAAAGAAGGAATTTTCATTCACCAAGCCAAATACATAAAAGAACTCCTAAAGAAATTCAATATTGAAGATGGAAAAAGGTATGGGACGCCAATGAGTACTTCAATAAAAATGGACAAAGATGAAAGAGGTAAGTCTATTTGCCAAAAACTTTACAGAAGCATTATAGGATCTCTACTATATTTAATTGCTAGTAAACTTGACATAATGTTTAGTGTATGCATGTGTGCTAGATTCCAATCAGAACCAAAATAGTCACATCTTATTGCTGTAAAAAGAATATTTAGATATCTTTTAGATACACCTAATCTTGGATTATTGTATCCAAAAGGTTCAGATTTTAATTTAATAGGTTACTCAGATGCAGATTTTGCTGGATATGGAGAAGGTAGAAAGAGTACCACAAGATCTTGCCAATTTTTAGTAAGCATGATCATCTCATGGTTTTCTAAGAAACAAACATTAGTTGCATTATCAACTGTTGAGGTTGAATATGTAGCAGCAAGCAGCTGCTGTGCACAAATCCTAGGGATGAAATAGCAATTAAAAGACTTTGGCCTTAACTTTGTTGATATACCTATAAAATGTAACAACACTAATGCTATAAACCTGACCAAGAATCCAGTTCTACATTCTAGAACTAGGCATATAGAAATCAACCATCATTTTATTAGGGACCATGTTCAAAACCATGACATTAGCTTAGAATTTGTCCAAACAAAAAATAAACTAGCAAATATTTTCACTAAACCATTACCAAAAGAAAGATTTAACATAATAAGAAGAGAACTCGGAATTCTAGATCTTAATGCATAAAATGCTTAATTTATCAAATAATTTAGCCATTCTATGTTTTCATCAATGTACAAATAAAATATATTGAAATCTTTCATGTTCCAAGAAATGTACAAATACATAATTAATTATCTATCTTGGTAATGTCTCCTATATAAACATGAATTTATAATTAATATAACATAAAACTTAAAATCTGCAATTTCAAAAATCCATTTTATAAAGTTTTGGAGTTAAATTAGATTTCGGACTTTGAAGTCTCTGAAGCCCCAAATAAAAGTCTCTGAAGTCCCAAACAAAAGCATCTAAAGATCGGCAAAGGCCTTTAAAGTAATGCTTCGGAATAACCAAAACCTCAAATTAAATAATCTCCTCCGAAGGATCTCTTTTGGAGTATCCGAAGCCAAAACACATAAGTGTTTCAAAGATCTTTTTATAATCTATCAATCTAATTCGAAGGAACTCAAATGCTTGCAAACCTCTCCGAAACTAAAACCCTTCTTCTCTGAATTCCTAAAACCCTCCTTTAGAGAAGACAGTCTATCTTCCCACTTCTTTTAAATCTAAGTCTCAACTTTCACCTTCCACCTTCTTGCCTTCTCCAACTTCACTCCTAGAAATTCCATATCCTTTCCAAAAACCTAGGACTCTCTGTCAAAATGGTGAGAATAAAGGGAGCAGAAAGCAAGTGAAAGGAAAGAGAAAATTCTCCATAGAGAAAAGGATACAAAAAAGCAAGATGCGAAGCCGATACGCTTGAGATAATCTTTCTGAATAGTTCATCTGATTATTCCACATTTACAGAAAAATATGAGGACAAAAGAATAATTAAAGGGAAAATATTCAATTTCAGAGCCTTTGGTATGAAATTAGAGTATCTGAATGGTTGAGCTACCAAGGCTAGGATGCTTATGTGAGTTATAGAGACAGTTTGTATCCGAGACTAGTAAGGGCACTGATCTGCAATCTCAATACTAGAATGGAAAAATCGCGAATAAGAGAAACAAAAATTAAACTATCCCAAGTGAGTTTAAGAAACTGTTTCAATCTCTCTGAAGAAGAGGAGGACCCTTAAGTGCAATGCTATTCTCAGACTTAGTAGAAACTGAGATTGATGAAAAGGAGAATTATCTGCATGCTAGTCACTTGAATGCAAATCTAAAGCTAGCATATCTCATTGTAATGAACAATCTATATCCTAGAAGAGGAGCTGCAGGAGATATATCTGAGAAAGATGCCAAAATCATATAGGTATTGAAGAATAGAAGAAAGCTAAATCTAGCTAAACTAATGATAGATCACATTCACTTGATCAAAAGCACCACAAGGTTTCCTTTACCTTATAGAATGACTTTGACCAAGTTGATCAAGGAAGTAGAAGTAGATATCTTAAATAAGAATGGAGAGCTTCTAAGAAACACAAACCAATTAGATGAGAAAGCTATAAAAAGAATGGGCTTTAAGCAAACTGCACAGGGTTGGATCTCTGAGAGACCAAGAAGAACAAATCAATTGAAAGGATCTAGACCTAGTGAAAGTCTAGAAAGAGGAGATGTTACAAAATAGGCTACTGAACAAAGGCAAGAACTCTCCTCACATGAAGAAGAAGAAAGAATTGAAAAACAGGACTTCATATGTCCACTAGTAGAAAAAAGAGAAGAAGTCTCTAGTAGAGAAGAACAAACAAAAGCTGAGAGAATAGAAGACGTTCAAAGAGAGGAACAAAGAATAGACATAGAAGATATTGTAGAAGAAATTTTGAGAGAGAATGTACATGAAGAAACAGCAGTAGTAGACATGCCATCACAAACTTCTATCAGATCCCCTTCACCCATTAGACCCACTCACACTGATCAACCATCCACCTCATCAATTTCTACTTCACAACAAATCCCACAACACCTAGAGGACAAATGATTCATGATTGAACACTTTTTGCAAACCTTAGCCCTCCAATTGAATAGAATGGATCACAATCTTTCAACTGCCATGTCATTTATGATCCGAAGGGTTGATAAGATTGACCAACAACTTGATTCTCTACAAGCTCTAGTAGAATCATTCAAAGGTCAAACCTATCATTCCCATTTCACTCCACCTTAGACCCATTTCCATCCACCTCAAACTCACTTTCCATCACCTCCACATCACCTATCACCAGTCAGAAATAACTCACCAATAATAGTGATGTCTCACCTTCACCTCCTCATCCATCATCATCATTTGTTACTCCAAAGGTTGCTCAACTTGAGAGTCAACCTCCTCCAACACAACCTCCATCAATTCCCAACACTGAATACCTCTCCAATCTACTTGAGGATTATCTTACTAATCCTCACAGAGCCATTGTTTGAAATGGGAAGTATCCTATTTTGTTCCTCTTCCAAAAATGTATTTCATACATGAACCAGGATCACCCATCTATGGCATGGATAAATGGATGGAATTTATCTGAGTAGGAATAGTATTCCCTAAAAGAATTGAGGAAATTCCACTTGAATGGAACAATCCTCTAAACATGCCACCAAATTTCAGACCTCCTCCAGAATGGTTGTATCCTCCCTCTCCACCATAAAGTCCTCCACATACTTCTCAAAAAATAGTTGCTGATATAATCCTAAGTATCCCCTTCGTATATCCAATCCAACGTTTAGGATCAAGTTAGCAATCAATTTTGAAGTTGTTAGAATATTTCTTTCTTAAGATATCCATATACATCCTCAAGAATATCCATTCTTTGAACTTGAGGATCCTAACATTCTTCATAGGATTCTACTTCTTCCTGATCCTACATTGACTTCAAAGAACCACAAAATTCATATTCCTGATAAAGAATCAATTCTTCAAGATTACTCTGAGAAACTTCTTAAAATGCTTCCAACGTCAAAACCTCTTAGAAAAGAGTTTCCATCTCCCTCAAGTCATCATAAATTATTTATTCTCACTAAGGAAGAATTCATTTCTACAACAATGCCCACTTGGAGGCCATTGCTAACACTCTGCCTCTCCCATATCCTCAGATGACTGATCCTTCTGTCCAAGAAAGGATAAGGCAGATATCACCACCACCCTGGTGTCAACATCTTCCACCACCTTCCTCACCTTCTTCCAAAATAAAAAATCCTAGAAAACCACCTTCTTCCACTACCAAAACCAAAAAACCACCTACTATCCCAAAACCAAAAAAATTACCTTCTTCATTACATCCATCCACTTCAAAAAAAAAAGGAAGCCTAGAATTCCATCTCCCAAAGAACACAAAAAGGCTCCTTTTAAAAGAATAACCATGTAATATCAGGAGTACATAACTAAAATGAATGCAAACTCAGAGGATCTCATAAAAGGGACCCCTATAGCATTCCCTAAGCTGCTGGATCCAAAGTTTTGAGAAAGAATAGATTTCATCTATATTCATAGTTGTGGAACTACAACTTATACACATGAACCTCCTATGGTAGTTCCAAAACATCCATTTTTTATTCAATCTCCTCCACCAAAAAAGGCTAGAATATCCAAGCCCTCTCCCAAACTATCTTCTTTTGAACCCAAGCCACCTTTTCCACTTCTTCAAGATGTCTTTCTCAAGACATACAAGAGAAAACCCAAACCAACCAAATAAACCTGCTATATTTTTACATTATTTTTTCTCTAATGTAATTTTTTTCTTTTGATGTGTCTACAATTATATCTAAAATTTTGAAAAGTTCACTATATATATGCATCTTTTCTTTGACTTATTGCTTCTTGTTTCCACCTTTTTTTTATTATGACAAAAAGGGGGAGAAAATGTGATCATGTGATATAAAACGATAGGTGCATGTATAAGATGGCATGTAAATGAAAATTTCTATGACATACAGTTAAAATAATATGCACCAATTCAGGGGGAGCTACATTGAATTTGTCAATAGAAATCTTTATGAAATATTTGTAAAATAAGTTACTTTAAATTTATTATTAGACAAGCTTTGAAAGGTATATCACTTACTATTTTGTCATCATTAAAAAGGGAAAGAATGTTGAACATATTATCTAGCTTAATTTTTTATGACGAGTATTCTTAGCCAAGTATGTTTTGATGATGAGTAAAGTCATAAGTGAAATATTAAGGTACTAACAATCTATTCTGCAGAAATATTAACTCATACTCAACTTGAGAATAATCTTCATGATGATAAAAGGAAGACATGAAGAAAATGCTTTTCTAAAATTAAGTATATAAATTTCACATATACTTAAATCAAGAAAATAAGAATTTTGAAATGATCAAAGACATGCTTCGTAGCAATAGAAGCATCTTCGGAGTAATCTCAACATGTTTTGGAGCAAATTGAACTGCTTCGGAGTTGTCACAATGATCTTCGGAGAGTTAATAGCAAGCTTCAGAGATAATTGGAAAGCTTCGAAGAAAGCCCAAGATAAGCATTAGAATCCTCAAGCGTGTTTTGGAGTAGTCACAAGCACACTTTGGAGTCTTTTTCAAAGCTTTGGAGAAGTCACAGTGTACTTTAAAATAATCAAGAAAGCTTTAGAATCATCAAGTTTGCTTTGGAGTAGTCATACAAATTTCAGAGTGGTCACAATACACTTTGGAAACAATAGGACAAGCTTCAAAGTTAATCAGCTACACTTTGGAGTAAACGGATATGCTTCGGAGAACTTAGAGTCATGCTTTGGAGTAAAATTGAATAAGCATCAGAGTAAATAGACCTACTTTGGAGTCCTTAATGCCTCAATTCGAAAACAATGACCAAGATTCGGAGATATTAAACAATACTTCGGAGTCATCTTTCTAAAGCACTAAAAGTTCAAAAAATCTGAACTTCTTTCTACAAAGAATTATCGCAACTAAGAAGGCTTACTATTATTTCTAAGAATCTGAAGAAAAATAAATCAAGTTATCTAAAATCATTCAGGACATCAACTGTTCACTCGCCTCTTTAGAGTAACTGAAGAAGCACCTTCGGAACACCCGTGACGAAAGTGAACATTGAGAAAAGTCAGTGATAGAGTAGTAAACGGATACCTGAATGTAGTAAAGTCAAACATTAGACTAAATATAAGGTAAAGAAAAATATTTTTGAACATTTGAATGTCTGCCAAAGTTAGCAACAAAAAAATCTCTTTTAACCTATAAAAGAGAAATTCAGAAGCAAAATAAAACCAACTCTTGAATATCACTGATTGTTGCTGAAAATACGAAAAGTATTCAAAATCTTCTTTCAAAGTTCAACTCCAACAGCTACATCTCTGTCAGAAGCTCTCAAAGTCTAAATCACTTCTCAATCAAGGAGTTTGAATCTTTTAGTCTCATTTGCTTATTCATTTACTGATGGTCAGAATTTTATGTACAAATCTATCTAAGTAATAGACATCAATTTGTACACTTCAATTTAGTTTTTGGAACACAAGTGGAGTGCTTGGTGTTTATGTATTGAGATAAGCAAGTAGGGAACTTCCTGAAAGGGGATAAGTTTGTTGGTAAGCTTTGAAAACAAATAAGTTGTGAAGGTTTCTGGTTAGCTTGGAAAACCAATAAGTTGGTTGGTGAGCTTATTATAAAACCAATGTGTATTTGATCAAGTTGATCAAGGTATTAGTGGAACCTAAGTTTAGTAGAGGAGATTGACTCAAAGAAGTGGAGTAGGAACCCAAGAAGGGTCGAACCACTATAAAAATCTTATGTTGTGTGTTATGTAATCTATTTTACTTATTCATTTAGCACTTTAATCATTTGATTTTGCCAAAAAGTTTTAAAGCTCAATTCACCCCCTCTGTTGAGCTACCATTTTATGAGGGACCAACATATGGCAGGCACCTAGACCAAGTCGTTGTGCGTCAGGCGATATTGCCAAGCGGCTAGGCCATGCAACTATGGTTGATTCTCTAGCATTTCTTCCAAGTGTACCTTACTGCCTCCTAGCAAGTGGTTACTCCAAGTAGTTGGTGTCCCAGGCAGTTTTCCATGCGGTTGCACCAATTGGCTGGCATCCCAAGCGATTTGCTAGGCAGTTGCTCCAAGTGGCTAGTGTCCCCCACTTGTGTTTTTGCATTTTGTCACTTTTTGAGACTTTTACATTTTTCTTTACAAATTGAAATACATTTGTCCATATATAATTTGCATAAGTTTAGAAATATGGATATAAAATTTGAATCATACTTTTTCTATTTAGAAAAACTCTTTCAAGCTTGCATTCTTTGGAATATAGAAATGATATTTCTCTAAGGCACATAATTTTATCTTAACAATTATAAAAATGATCCAATATAGCACAATATTGTAAACCAAGTTAATTACAACATGGATCATAGTGATTTTTTGATAACTTACAAATATGCTTGCATAGTGATTACTCAATTAAAATACATACTCTTCAAGCATACTTGACTATATTTCAAGCTTTCTAAATTATCAACATCATTAGCATATATCAAGTCTAAAAAAAGTTTTGTTATTATCAAAATCATACACATAATCCTAACAATCTCTCCCTTTTTTATGATGACAAAACTTAAAGACTTGAGTTATTTTAAAGAATATGCTAATGATCCATTTGCAATTCCAAACTCCCCCTTCTAATTGAAATATATAGTATTATAGAGCTCAATATTTTATCATAAAGAAAGGTCATGATATATATGATGTTACTACTCTTTAGATACAATTTATAACAAGCTTCCTTTCTTCCAAATAAGTCTTTCTATATATTTTCTTCCCCTTTTTGTCAGTAGCAAAAAGAAATTTCAATGGGAGAGAAAGTCTTTAACCAGGAAAATATTCAAACATTAGATAGGTCTTCATTGAAAGCTGATTATTAGGAGGAAAATTATCAAGGCAATGCATAACCATATAAGGCTTATATAAGGATCTCAATCATTCTCAATTCTCTTTTGATGGTGTAAAATGTTTTTGGTGATAATGGTTTTGTGAAAATGTCTGCAAGTTGAGCATTGGTAAGCACATACCCTAAATAAATATCATTCTTTTCTACATGATCTTATGAAATGATGCCTAATTTCAATTGCTTTGTGCGAGAGTGTAAAATAGGATTTTTTGTTAAAGATATAGCACTTGTATTATCACACCTTATAGGAATATTCTTATAATGTAAACCATAATCTAGAAGTTGTTATTTAATCTAAATCAATTGTGCATAACAACTTCCAGCTGCTATATACTCAACTTCTGGAGTAGAGAGAACAACACTAGTTTGCTTTCTAGACAACCATGAAACTAAACTATTTCCTAGAAATTGACATATTCCACTGGTGCTTCTCCTGTTAACTTTGTATCCTCCAAAGTCAGCATCTAAATATCCAATTAATTCAAATCTAGATCTTCTTGGATAATATAGCCCTAGACTTGGTGTTTTAACTAGATACTTAAAAATTTATTTTATTGCAGCTAGATGTGACTCTCTTGGGCTAGACTGAAATCTAGCACATAAACATATGCTAAATAAGATATTAGGCCTAGATGCAGTTAAGTATAGCAAGGAACCGATCATACTTTGATATAATTTTTGATCAAATAAGTTTACCATTCTTGTCTTTATCTAATCTTATTGAAGTGCTCATTAGAGTGTTTGTAGCTTTCACTTCTTCCATCTTGAACTTTTTGAGCATGTCTCTTGAATACTTGAATTGACAAATGTAGTTTCCATCATCTTTTTATTTGATTTGCAATCCAAGGAAATAGTTTAGCTCACCCATCATGCTC
>JAYJMB010075619.1:3511-22967 GCA_036873735.1 Pouteria campechiana
CTCTCTCTCTCTCTCTCTCTCTCTCTCTCTCTCTCTCTCATTAGAGAACATAAGGGAATGAAAAAAATGTAAGAAAAGCAGATCAAAAGATCAGCCTAAAAGGGAACAGGATGTAAACGCCCAGAGATTCCGGACCATCTTTTCTTTCCTAAATCAACCACCCTTTAACATCAAAGTCACCAGAAAAGAGCCGAACACTGTAAGAAGTAGCAAATTCTTCACAAATGCAAATCAAGCGGTTAAAAAAGATGGAAAACTGACGGTTGTTGGAATCCCTTTTCTTTATCTTCAACAACTAGCCTCGTGAAATGAAACCCATTTCAGAATTCAAACTTACCAGCTTGTTTTGGAAGAGCCCGCCAATTCCCATGCCCGTGTTTCTGTATGTAAGCTACCAGTATCTGGTCCTCTTCCTGTGTCCATGGCCCCTTCTTCAATCCCATCTTCTCACAGCAAGGTGCTCTCACCATCTTCCAAAGACTCAAACAAAACCCAAGAGTTTCACAAGTTGAAGGACTCTTTCACCGATACACCCTCGGTATTTATTCTTATAAAGTATAAAATCTAAAAGAAAACCAGCCTCAAAACAGGCCAAAAACAGCATCCAATGTCAAAAGGCAATGCCAGCAATTTCTAGGAAGGGGAGAAGGAACCTTGAAGGTGGCACTTAAGAGATTTTTCAAAGCGTTTTTTTCGCACTAAGAGGTGGAACTCGGAGATTTCATCCACTGTCTTTTGGCCACAAAGAAAAGAGTGGCATTTGCAAGGTGAATAAATAAACAAAGACAGCACAAAATTCAATGGCTGCGGCGGAAAATCCTCTCACATGCGCCCGAGGGACGTAGAGACTAGATAGTGCAAGCGCACGTGCATGTCTGGCGATTCGCACGTGCGATATTGAGGCCTTATTTTAAAATAACTCTTTCCAAACTGTTCGAAGGCTATCATTTAGCTTCAAAGCAGCTGATTCGTCAGGACTTTATCAAAGAAAATCAGGGTATTACATAGATGATTATCGTCGAGACGTAGATATTTCGCCGTTGAATTTATGTGTCCACGGATGATAAAGGGGCCCACTTAGGGGATATTAGATTCATTATTCCTATATTATATATCTATAAGTGTTATATATGATGATGGACGGATTGGATCTTAAAATATGTGCGATTTTGAAGTGATAAAGCGTGTGGACAATGCGATTACTACGGTTCGGAGGCTGAAATGGGTAATGATAATGATCTGAGACGTAAGCGCGAGAGTCGCGTGGGTTTTTGGCGTCTACGAGGGTCAAACAGTCAGCAAAAACGTGCTCTCGGCTGCCAAGGCAAAAATAAACGATTCCGTTCGTCTGCGTGCGTCGGGGTGGAAGAAGATGAAACCGTGAGACGATCACGCCAAGGAGCCGCCCGATAAATGAAATTTAAATAATTAATTACTATTTATTTTAAAATTAAATTTATAAATTTATGAATATTAATTTTCTATTTAAGTAGAATTTTTCAATTTGTAAGGATAAGATATAAATCATTAATATATATAAGTATAGACTTTATTTAAGACATAAGGTTGTTTTACTTCTAATTAAATTCATAAACTAGTTATTTAATATATATATAAAGAAAATATAAGCCATGTTATTTTGAAATAGATATTTTAGTACATTTTGCTTTTACCTGGTGTTTTTAATTTTTTACTTGACGCCATAAAGTTTCGTTCGGAAATTGAGAAGAGAAAAGTAAAAGATAATAAAAAAGAGAAAAAGGAGAAAGAAAATAATATCACTTGTGCAAAATAATAATTAAATATAAAATAAATGATTTTTTAAAAGAAAAATAAAAAGATAAATTAAAAAAGTGCGATTATCCAAGTAGGCCATCTTCATTCACGTGTGTCTCCGAGAAAAGCATTACTGGTGCATATCAGTAGTCTGATGGATGTGGCGACGGGGAAATCCATGTCAAGTACGGAAAGAAAGCACGTGAGTTGCACAAGTGAGAATTGAGATCCGGGCTTTCGTCACATGCACAAACGGCTGGCGGGACAATCGCAAAAATCTCCTCTAGCGTTAGGATTAATGCGCGCTTGCCGTCTGACTCTGAACTAAATCACGAAATTAATCACTATCACTCATAAAATAAATAAATTTAAAATGATGACTGAAAATATAAACAATAGTTGAAAAAGTAAAATTATTATGATATAATGTATTTTTTGTTGCATTGGTATGAATAAAAAATAAAATTAAAAATTAAGAAAAGTTGACTAGACTACGCCATCCAAGGTTTGATTACCAGTTGCATCGGTAAGATCCAACACCATTTTCATAACACTGTTTACCTTTGACTTCTTTTACTTTTTCAAATTAAATTATTTAATCTCAGCACAATAAAAATATCATATTTCAATTGTCAAGTGTCAACTGAGCATGAGATTGGAGCAGGAGGACTAATTCCAAATCTGAGCAAACTATGCCGGATGCCATGTGGATTTTGGGATTAATCATTTAAATTAGAATTTTATCATGATTTGTATCTCAATGTGTCCAGCCAACAACTTCTTGAAGGAGGTTCATTCAAGCATTCGGATTTCCCCTATTCCATCAATCATTTAAATTGCAATTTACCATCAATTTATGTTATTCCCTTAGAGATTATTATGATGTGTCCACACACGCTATTCGAGGAATCTTAATATCATCGTTAATAGAATCACATTCAGTTCATGGTTAAACCTGTTTGATCGGATAATTCAACAAATTGAACCAATTTTTTTAAAAAAAATAAATAATATATATTAATCTAAATATATAGATATTTTATATAATATCATGCTACTTTAATCCATAGTCTTATTCTATTAATAATATTAAAATTAAAAAAAGTGAATGGGGCTAAACCAAGCCAATTAACTGACTAATTTACAGTCAAACGAATTCAATTGACTATTGCAGTCCTATTCTAATAGCACTACTTAATACAATCTATTGCTTTGTAATTAATAAGTTCATTTTAAAGACGGTTTGGATAAGTTGAAAGAAGAACTTTGTTCCATCTCCTTCACTTGCATGGTTGGTATAGTATTTTACACGAATAGCTTAAGTTGGTGATTCAAGATAAAAAAATCGTTGTAACCTATCTTTAGTTTGAGCTTTATCACTACTCCATTCGAATACAAGATTGAGAAAACTCGGTGATTTGGGAGGCTGATAAAAGTAAATTTTTAATTTTTGGGCACGCCGACAATTCTAAAGGCCTAAATTTTTGTTAGAAACTCTACCAAGTTGATAGATGGGCAGGTCTCAAGAATTATTAGAAAGGAGGTTGGTTTTATGAATCCAACATAATGACAGGTAATCAGCATAAAACTTCAAGATTTTATTTGTACCCATCCGCCAATCAGCGGATCAATTCATGGGAATGATGCAACGTTTGCAGGAAAATGGCGGATTGAAGCTTCGGCAGACTATCCATCTCTCCACCATTATCAGGAGCGAGTAAAAGAGTCAAACAAAGAGGCTCACGCCTAACTTCAAAGGATAAAGGATTGTCACTTGTTTGCCCTGAAATGATATCAATGGAGGATGGGCTGCCTTTCAAACTGTTCACTCATTTCAGCTCCACATGCATGCCATGTGGCAGAGAATAAGCTGTTGGTGGGGATTGCTTATAGCTACTTAATGGAAGAAGTGACCCGGGGCAGTGCGGGGGGACCAATAGCTTGAGAGGGATCAATTTCTTACCATCTCCATGATATCATGGAAGTGACTTGAGTAAGTTGCACTCTATCAGCAGCCCAGTCGCTAGCTTAGGATTCAAGTATTGGAAAATTACTTCGTTTGATGCAATGAAACGATGGGAACAACAATATTCTACGCATGACATGTTTTTTGTGCAATGAAATTTTGTCGAGAGGACAATCATAATCTTCTGAATTTTTTCTAATATCATTTTTTTAATTTTTTTCTTTTGGGTTTTGAAATTAGTTGATGAATGCGAGTATGCGGTTATTTTTCATTAAGGATAAAAAAATTGATAATATATTTAAAGGAAAATGTTGATGTGGACACATCTTCGTTACAATTGCTATGCTTGTTGCCCGGCCGTTCATGATCTCTATTTAGTCTCGAGAGTACAATGACTCTTATAGGGACGAAAATAAAAAAAAAAGGGCAAGGGGCACAGAATCTCTACCGACATGATTTTGGCTCAGAAAATGTGATTTCTGCATGCGCGGTGTTTGCATACTTTAAAATATTCCATGCCCCAATCATGGAGATAATTCGCCCTCATGAGTCATGATGAAAAATGCACTTCCATGTACATCCATTAAAATGAAACATCGGGCCATGGGATACATAATGAATAGTAATGCCCACAAATTCAAATCAATTGGCTGATATTAACTACTTAATCATGTCTTTTTTTCGATTTCAAGTTACTCGACGTTTTATTTTGAAGCTTTCTAGTTAAAACCCATCAATTGGATGGTTACGATTGGCTGGCTAGAGTAAGTTTAATTTATTTGGTGAGCTATCCACAATGAGTCCCAGGAATTGGACAGCCTAATTTCCGTTCAATTACGCAAAGTAGGCGAATGGATTTAGTTTTGGAAATTGTGGACAGCTTATCACCATTAGCTAACCACCTTAAATTTTGAATGCCCTTAAACTTTCCTTACAACTATTTTTTATTTGGATCTACCCAATATATAATTAAGAAAACCAAACCTTTACAGCCCATTCCTTATCCAGGTCTTGGAAGTATATTGTAATGTGATCCAATAGGGAAGTGAGCATGTTTGTCGTCTTAAACTTGGATTAGCTACGAAAATGGTTAATTATGTTAGCAACTTTACAACGGATAGATTGTGACTATGTTTGTCTTCTTAAGCCTGGATTAGCAACAAAAAAGTTGATTACATATGTAAGAAACTTTAAACAGCAAGGAGAAACTCTGCAACACTGGCTATGATTTGCTCACCACAATATACAGTGTTTGCAACTTTGAGATTTCTTCTCAATTTACCATATCTTGGGAGCAGTGGATTTTACGAGAAACAGTGAAAAAAGAAGAAGGAAAAGAGAGGTTATGGTCAGTTAAAAATTGATCTTTTGACTGCAAAAATTGTATCCTGGTTGTGTAATAACATCCCCATGATATGATGCTTATGTTAACAAAGGTGATAAGAATAAATTAAGGAGGGAAAGAGAGAGAAATTGAGATGAGTTTATATTAAGGAATTAGAATCTTATGATCTCTCGAATTATGTGTCAATTTTACTGATATCTAATAAGTCCCTTAGCCAAGAAAGACACTCATATTAAATTAGGCTACATGCCAAGTGGATTGTATGTTACCCTAAAAATATTGGTAATTCTATCCGTTCTAGTCAGGTTTATGGGTACATGTGGTATTTGGAGTTATTCATATGGATTGTGACAAGACCTGCTAGACTCCACCAACGTGTAGACAGCCAGGCATGTGGGCCATGCACGTAGATTACTTCATATTTATAAAAAGGCAGTCCATCCCTGATGAGAATAAAAGCAACAAGTTAAGTTATGAGATTTTCTCTCGTTCGAAGTTAGTAAGGCGTTCAGAGTGTTGTGGAATGAGGCATGGTCTTCCAATTTATTTCAGTGATTTCATACTCGACTACCAATTCTAGTTACAGATGTTATAAAGGAACGAGTTAAAGCAGCAGTAAAAATTATCCACTTCCATTCCTAGATTCTCTGAAAACAGTTTGTATTTATTTGAATTTTTCCAACAGGACCCAATTACAAAATATTTGCCATCAAAGGTTCAACTTGTTCACCACCGCATAAGCCTTATTGAGGCTATTTTGACTAATTATTTAATCATATAATAAAATGATTGAATTATATTCTTTTATCCCATTCACAATGATATTGGAGTAGGCCCTCAATAAATTCAAGTATTTTCATGTATTTTCTAATCATTTGTTATGATATCATGTAATTCCTTAGTACTATCCATTGATGTCACTCTCTTGTTCACTTATGTTACTTCATTTCTAACACCATCTTTTTGTTATACATTCTTTTCCACATCCTCCTTTAAATTATATTCATCTCACAGGTATGATATTCTTTGACTAATCAACCTTCAATGTAATCAAACATAGCCAATCTTATAATTTGTATCAAATGAAATATATATATATATATACACTCATTAAATAATAAAAACACAAAGTAAAAATAAACTTATAATTATTAAAGAGAAGAAAATTACCAAGTGCACGTCGATGAGGTTGGACCACCTTCGCCACATTTTGCAGGATAAGCTTGAGAGGGACACAAGTGCTGTATTGGGCCATTAGGTGTAGCCTCCAAATTTCCGTGGTGAACAATGAAATCATTTATTTTTATGATATTATCCTTTTCAAAAGGTAACCCCGCTCATCCTGTCGCTCAGCATGCGTAAGCTATATGTTTTAACAAGCAAGCAAACGTGTGAATATGATGCATGCATGAGATTATTATTATTATCATCATCATCGATCACGCCCAGCTCTTATGCAGAATAATAATGACTTCACTTAATCCGGTGGGCCACAGACATTAAATAAATTGATTGCAGGAAAAAAAATTCCTATCTACATATATATACATCATCATACATATCTTTGGGCATTTTTTTCTTTTACCTTTTCTTATCTTTTTCTTTTTGTTTTTTTTTTTTAGAATCACATGTGTTAATGGTGCAATTGTGTTGGTCCGCTGAATGCCTATGCATTGGCACCCGAAGTTCAGCAACATAGCATATGTATATGTTTATCTTAAGAAATTAAGTCATAAACATGACAAATAGGGCTAAATCAAACAAAGCCTATGTAGCATTCGAGCGTTAGAGGATACTAACTGTCAGTAAATGAATCCAAGTGAAAGTAAAATCTTAAATGATTATGGCACAAAAAATGAATGATAATTAAATAGCTTGTTCATACAATTCCGTGGTATTATTCTGTCGTTGAAAACCAACTTATGGATGTCTTGGTAGGTTCCACTCTCCCTTTTGATTGTAGGGATCAGATGCCCCGGACATGACGGGTCAGGAAGAAAGCAGAGGCTCGCATGCAAAGTTAGCTCGCATCAGCCAGCCAGCCATCCAGCTTCATGCTTTCGGCTTTGTGAGGGCCGCCCATCCATCATCCACAGTGCTCGTCACGTGTTTACGAATCTAGAAATGGTGGGCCCACTTCTCACATGCGGAACTCCCTCAAGCTGTCGGCATGCTTGCTTGGAATGCAGTGGAGCAATCATTCCCAAATTCGCGTGTGATTTTTAAGAAACGTGGATGACTTCCACACTGCTGGAGGGAGCGCCGAATGCAGGTGCACCTGCGGTCACCTCCGTTAAACTTTCCCTGGCTAAGCGGCACGGTTCCCATCCTGGCTGGTGTCTGCGTAACATGCGGGCTTCAAATTTTATGCATCTAATTCTCCCAAAAAAAAAAAAAATTGATGTTCCACGTTCCAACTTTGGTAGCAATTTAAACTTGAAAATCTGAAAACTGACAAGCTCCGGACGCCAATTTGGACTTGGCGATGGTGAGCTCAAAAGGAGAGGAATAATGGTCCTGCAAAGTGGCTGCGGTCTTGCGGGAGTATGTTATTTTCTTAGTAGACTATGTGATCATGGTCGAAATCGTTGAATATGGTAGGGTCACAATCACAAGCACACACCATCACATATAAATCACAATCACACGAAAAACTATTGTAGTCAAATATAGGGTTATACAAAGATTTATAGTAATGCCTTATCTTAAGTACATTCCCAATCAGTCATGTGTTCTCATCGCCGGCTCTCTCATTTAGACAACTTTATAATCTACAACAAAAAAAAAAAACAATATAAATCTTATATCTCAACACTAAAGTAAAATCAAAGTCCTAATTGAAATAATATTATAATAATTAACTTTTTATAATATTAGATTCACGTAGCCCAGTTCACACGTATAGGTTTAATAGACCTTTTGTAAAATATAAGACACAAAAAACTATCAAAATAAAACAGATGTTCTATTTGAACCATGTTAGAATTTTCAAAATTAAAAGATAAAGAAAAAAATATAAAAAGTCATTAGCTATGGGCAAAAAATCGTTCGGTTTTTTCAAAATATTTAGATACGAGCTGCTTATTGGAAACTTATCATGAAAATGCATGCGGAACAGCCAAACAATTCTAAATTGTAGAAGGTGTGGACGCGCTTGAAAGTAAATGTATTTGATATGCATCTCTTTTACACCTGCCCGTCCTTCTAGGGCAACGAGACCCTTAACTACTTCAAAAATCCTTTTTTTTAAATTTTTATAATCATTATTTATATTTGTAATTATTTTTTCTTTTTTATTAAAAAACTTGTTTTACCGACTTTGTATCTCAAATACGGCCACGGAGAGAAAATGACCGATGTGAGAAAAGTTACGCGACCCAAATTCAATGCATCGGCGTGATTTTCCAATATCTTGAGCACTGCATGACGTGGCAAAGGCCTGCGTATTTTGACGTGTTGTGACTCCCAGATGAACGCACTCATTCAGTCATGAACCTGCTGATGGGTAGATTCAGGCGTCTCTCATGTCTGCTTGTTCTGCTCTTCCCAACGGTTTGTGGCTCTATTATTTGAATCACAAGCAAGGAGCTGTGGACAAAAGCTTGCTATTATTTTATTTTATTTTTCACAATAATTGAAAGGACTACCTGTTTCAATTTCCTGCACATTGTTTATTATGTACGTTAATCCCATGTGTGTCAATATGGAAAATGTGCTAGATCTAGAGTTTGGAACACGATCTGAATCACGTGGTCCAGATATAAAGAAAAGTTGGCACATCGAAAAAATAGATGGCCAGGATTTGCGGATTTGTAATTATTTTAGTGGGCATTATGGACCGCATGACTGAGGAAACTGTCAGACTGGCCCAATAAATGCACATTTTCTACCAAAATTATTTCGGTTTCAGAGAAAAGGGGCCCATGCTCATCTCACCTTCAGGTGGGTTGTATTTTTTTTTGATTTTTTAATTAAGTTTTGATTTATCTGGATACCTTGAAAAAAGGGGGAAATTCCTCCCCTATTTTCATTCCCCTTTAAATTGATAATAAAAAATAAGATTATTGAGACAATTAGATGTCTGATTGATTCAAAGGCAGTGAAAAGGACTCTAATGCCCTTTTAGCCATAGCCAGTAAAGGTCAATGCCCATTTTGAAAATAATCCTGAAATATGAGGAGTGACGTCAAAGGAATAAGGACTCACAGTCGCTCACTAGCCGTATAGTAGCCATGAAATAGAAATGCTCTTTTTAAGCCGAGCATGCTTTCAGCCGACGCCACTGCGCAAGCAACGAGAGTGGATTTGACGAGGTTGTGGAATAATGATAGGTTCATGAACCAAGACTAGTTAAAAGTTAGCTCGTGCCTTTTGTACTAAAAAGCAAATTAAAAAGTCACACAGTTGCACGATTCTCATTTTCGTTATTGTTATTATGGGCAGTGACGTCGGCGGGACACAGTACTGAGTACGGGTCTCTCTGAGCTCTGCTCTGTTCTGCTCGGATGGGGAATAACGTCGGAATTTTTCATGCGAATCAATGTAAAAGGATAATATCACCTGTTAGCAAGAAAAATAATTTTAAATAAATACTCATGGTATGATCTTATGGCACGCGCTGGTGCTTTCTCTTGAAAATCTGATGAAAATAAGAGGTTTTAAAACTTCAAGTAAAAGGGATATAATAGGTTTTAAGTCATATAATTTATGCCTTTGTTGATATTATATATAAATAAAATCCGGATTATTTTTTGCCATAGCCCTCTAATCTGATCGAGTGCCTATCTCTAGTTTGAATCTCTTAAAATGAATTAAAAATGATCTTTGTTAGTCCATTTGAAGATCCACAGGGCCTTTTAGAATAGTGGAAAGATGATGAATAATTTTTTTATTTTTTCTTAAGATGACGCATAATTTTATATATCTTTTATAATGTTTTGTTATCTTAATTATCTAATACTCTTACTTTTACTTATCACATCTATATTTTTAATCTTTATTTATCATCTCTTCTATTAAAAAGCTTACTTATTTAATATTTATTTACTTTATTTTTAATTATTATCCCTATATTATATTATATTATTTTTATTATTTTTATTTTTCTTATTTTGTTTTTTCATCTCTTTTTCCATTCCCAACTACGCTTTTGGCTTATAAAACTGAAAAATATGATATTAATAAAAGATATAATTATTTTCTATAAATGTTTGACAAAAAAAATAAATATATTTAGTAAAATATATAATAATAAATAATAATTGACTTAAAAAAGATCAAATTGGCCAAAATGGATGTTACCAAAATTCAAAATCTAAGAAATGCCCACTGATATTGTTTTCGGGCCTAGTTACCGACGATGATGTTCACATTTCAATCAGTCAATTTTTCAGGGTTGAATTGACGCATGCTGCCTTTTTGTAGTTTTTGGCTGCTTTTGTCGAACAATCATATTATGTCAGAGAATCAAACGATTCCAATTTTAAGGTTTTGACCGAACCTTTTGATGCTTAACATTTTACCATTACCATTTGCGAGTGATTACTAATCAGTGTTATTAAACCGGACCGGTCGGTTCCGTCTGATTGCAAAAAAATGCTCGAACCGGCCAAACCATGATTAGGCCCCGATTTGGATGCTTCTTTTAAAATAAATAAATAAATAGAATAAATAAAAACCCCTCCCCTTTTACCCCAAGCGCCCGATGCCCTCCCTTTCCCTCCCTAATTTTAGAATCCAACAACACTGCTTACAGCATCGTCCCCCTCACGATCGGACAACTAACAAGAACTCTGACAGCCATCGTTAAAAGCAGCAGCATCCCCTTCTCCGATAGGCAACATCATCCCTTTCCCTGTCACGCACTCACACGTCCTCTTTTGAGACCGAACTGGGTCTCCTTCCAGCTCTGGCCATCATCGATGGCGGCGATCATTGACGACCATGGCAGCATCCCCATCTTCGATCCCTCTTCCCCATCATGCGTCCTTTGTTGAGACCGAACAATGTCTCTTCCACCTCTGGTCGTCGCACAATGTACCAGCCGTATGGAGGTTGGGTTAGAAACAGATCTGAGCTGATGTCCCTCTCACATGGACTAGGATTAAAGCATTATTATGGGGTTTGGTTCTCCGTCATACATACCCCTTCCTCTACCAAGCATTGTTCCCTATGTAATATTGTAGTTTTAGCAATCCTCCATAAATTTTTTTTGAATATTTGTCCGCAACTAGGGATTTAAAGATGTTGAATTCACTGTGGTCAAGTAGACTTGAAATTCAAGGATTTTCTAGCTCATCTCCACCGTATTTCTCACCGTTTAAATCTTTTTTATTTAATATACCTTCTTACTACAAATCCCGTTTGTCTTTTATAGTTATATTAGACATTTCTAACATGAACGGTTGTGTGCATTTCGCTGAAAATATGCCTATCTTATGTATTGAAATACATAATTAAAAATTAAATTTTGATCCATTTTGATAAGAAACTTGAGATGCCGTAGTCACCAAGTGCTTCGTTTTTGTGGAAAATTTTTTGGGTGAAATCAATTGCAAGATTAAACCCATCATTTTTCATATGCAGTAGTACCTTAGTACAAGATCAATCATTAATTACATTTGTCTTCACACATATTTTTATGGTATTTATGTATGAACAAAATTATCGCATTATTATTGATTTGTTGTTATTTATCATTTTATTTTAGATATATTTTAAGTTTTAAAGTCATAAATGTCAATTATGAAAAGTGGAGACCAATGAAGTATTACAAACTTTTAAGGTTAATTTATTTAACTATGTTGAATGTTATTTTTTTTATTTGAATAATTTCATAATTATGAATAATAATTATGCATTTATGCTTTTTTATTTTGGTTATTATATCTTATCTCTTATTATCTTGGGCTATAAAATTATTACTTCATACATGATATAATTATTATATTATTCAAAAAATTTATAATATTATATATTTTTAAAATTATTAAAATTTTATAATGTTAGAATTATATTATGATGATGTCATGGTCCAACCAGTTCGAACCGAACAACTCATTAGCTGGTTCAATTATTGATTCGGTTTTGATAACATTAATTATAACTTATTTTTTATTGTTATGAGGTATACAATCATTGCTTCATGATATAATTACTATATTATTTAAAATTTTTATAATATTTATATGATTTTAAAATTATTAAAATTACTGTTAAAACCGGTTTGATTGAAAGTTACAGCCGGTTTTAAACTGAACAAGCTTGGTGGCCGGTTAAATTACCGTTCGGTTATGATAGCATTGCTCCTGATCACTTCGACGCCACGTTTGTCGGCTTCTTTCCGCATCTGACGTCAGCCGATGAAAAAGGCCTGAAAGATGAGATTGGCATGCGGCATGCCCAACATTGCTCACGATTGGTGCCGGTGGCTCATAGCGCAGCATGCTTTGCAAGGAAGTGTGGCGCATACGCATGACTGCACGTGGGATTAAACATTGCGTGCGCTGCAGGCTTTCTTGGCTTCCACATGCGATGCATGGATTGGATGGGCAAGCCAGGCTCAGCGCGGAGGCCTTTGCCTTAGATCTGGCGCCCAGACAAACAGACAGGAATCAAGGCTGGCAGAAAACAACCTTTGCATTTCATTATTTGAAAGAGCTATAAACTTATTAAAAAATGCTAACAACAAGTTACCACTGCTGAAAGCCATTCTGATGAGCTTAGTGTTGTCATAATGGGACCACCGGTGGTGGATCCGACTAGGCATCCAGTTGATGGTTCAACCGATTCAATGAATGAACTCAAAAAAAAAATATATATATATGTATATGTATTATATAATAATGTCACATAATTTAAATAAATATAAATCATAGACTATTTTGAAAAATAATATAATTCATCTTTTTATTTTATTAAAAATATTAAAATAAAAAAATACCATTGGACCAAACCAGGCTAAATTAGATGGGTTCGTGGTCGAACAAATTTGACCAGTCTAGTTTTGTTGTGATAACACTGAATAAACTTAGCATCTCAAAACCGAAGAGATTATTCTCTTGTATTTTGACCAAGACAAAAAAGACTAAGGGGAAATTTTTGTTAATCAATGAATCATAATCCAAACTAATTATTAGGCAAATGTGTAATTTTAAACTAAAACTTTCTTAATTCAACTGGACCATGCATGGATAGGATTTAAGCGCTATTTTGTTTTTTATTGCAAGCACTGTGCACATGAATCATAATCTAAACATTCTGTGACGATATTAGTTAAGTCGCTGAAACTAATTAATCAGCAAATTTATTTATATTGGTGCCCATATGGCTTGTACCTAGAATAGAAGGCCGAGACAGCTGGGCCGGGCTCACTCCATCTTTTTGCCATGATGGGCATGCATGTCCAGTTAGTGTGCTAGGCTTTGTCATCGTTAAGAAAACTCCAAAATTCGACTCCACGAGCAGCTTGCCTGCGTCGATGCTCGACGGTGAACTTCGTCTATAGGAGTCTTGGTGACAAAGAGAAGGAACGACTGCAGTCAATCGTGCAGGGATGTTGTCCATGTTTCTTACCCCCATTCAAACTTCATCCATCTTCTAGTTACGAATCCAATAACCACAGCGTCTCATCTCCAATAGCATGCAATCAAAACATGCATCTGCTGGAGTTGCAGAAAAATCATGCCAATGAGCACCCGAGGCTGCGTTTGGTGCACGGGATTAGATTTGGTTGGAAGTGAAATACAATGAAACTGTGTGGTAATTTAAACGTGTGTTTCTTCTATGTATAAGATTCTAATTTCTATCCAATCCTAACTTGTTTGGATTGGGCATACGATACCGGCCCCACCGGTTGCATTGAAAACTACCCATTCATTTCTCTCCATTCTTTCCGTTTCTCTCTTCCAACAGCCATTTTTGGATCTCGTACATGCAAACCAGGGAGGGGCACTAGAATTGGGAAAGGAATATGTGTGGGGGGTTTTCTGTTCACATACAAATCAAACCCTTCCCTCCGTATGCATAAGGCAACGTAACAACTTCCAGGCCAGTACGAACGTCACTCCACAGAAGGTAGTGAAGAGTAAGAACATAAATTTTATTATAATTACTATTTTGTATCCAGTATAAAATTAAGGTCAGGTTTTCTTGAGATTCCTGAATCTTAACCTTAACACGGATGTTTACTGCCCAATCAAATGGCTGACTAATCAATAAAAGATTTTTTTTTTTTCCGTCTTGATTTGTCCTCTAGATATGTTTTGAACATGCATCTAGGTTCAAACAGAAAAGTGCAGGGGTGGGGTTAATTTTGTTTGGACTTTTCACTGCCACTTGAGAGTTTTACTTACTTTGAAAGTAGAGGTGAAGTTTTTGTAGCGCATGACGCCTTCCATTAGTGACTGAAAGTAAAGTTTCATGGTTCATGATACCTTCAATTTCTTAATCTTTCTTCTCCTTTTAAACGGTTCCTCTTCCAAAAACATCTAAAAGCAAACTTTCTTCAACAATAAACCATAAAAACTCTTCTTTCCCTTAATATATATATGTATTGGAATATTTGTTTCACGTCCTTACAACTTCAATTCTAAAATTCCTTAATTTCAATCAAGAGGGAGTTAATTTTGTTATTTTAAAAAGTTTTAAATGCTGCTGTTAATTAAAGGTAGGACATCTACTAACAAATGCGTAGAAACTTACATAAAGAAACTAGACAATACAAAATGAAAAAGATATAGAGATTGATGTATAGTGGAAATTTTAGAAGCGAATTTCTTAATTTTGTTGTCATGGTGATAATTTCAGTTAAATGTTTTTCCGTCAATATAATCTTTGAAATACTCTTCCATGGAGATGTTTTCTCAGTGAAAACTAATAATTTCCAATGAAAAATATTCCAACTCAACCTATCATAAATTCTTAATGAATTTAAAATCATCCCTTCAAAGATCATGTATGACCGTAACCAGTAAATTGAGGAGTACGGCCCTCTTCTTATTATGGTCATTAATATGAAAAAATTAAAATTATGCAAACTTGTTTTATTGCTTTAAACTATGTGTGTGATAGAGAGCGATTGAGAATGAGAAGATAGCTTGAATAATGTGATAAAGATAATGATCGAAACGAATATTTATTTATTAAAAATTTAAGTTAATAAAAATGGGTGGGTTGGGCTGGGCTGGGCTGGGCTAGTCGAGTTACAGTATACTTAATCCAACCAAATCCAATTTCTCAACCGGTTCGGGACGGTCGGGCTCGGATGGAGTCGACCCAAGTTGCAATCCCATAGTTAACGCGGAAAAAGCTCCAAATGAAAATTTCAATTCGCCCTGGCGACGTTGGGTGGCATAGGGGCAGTCCGCTGGCGGCGGAAGATAGCACACTCCTGGTCAGAACAAAGCAGCGGACAACGGTTGAACGGCGGAGCCTAAAAAGTCGATGCATCGAATCTTCCTTCCTCCAACGACTTCCTCCGCGCCGAAACGCGGAAGACGAAAAGTCTCGGAGCTTTCTCAGGGTTTCTAGGGTTTCAATTTTAGCCTTCGGTTTCAGCTGCAGCAATTTCACCTTCCGATTCGTTTCATTGTCATGATTCGCCCATAAAAAAAAGTAGAAGAAAAAGAAAACTCTCCGAATCTCATCGTCTTTTTTCTCCAGATTTCGAGCTCGCATTCGAATAAGGATGAGATCGATTGCGTCGACGCTCGGTTGCATCGCGATTTTGGTGACTGTCTGCTTTGGTGTTGGAAATAGAGGTGTCGCCGGGTCCCAGTTGAAAGACGAAGCTTATGTTACTCTTCTCTATGGAGATGAATTTCTCCTCGGCGTTCGTGTTCTCGGGAAGTCGATCCGTGACACAGGCTCCACCAAAGACATGGTGGTTCTTGTCTCAGATGGAGTTTCCGGCTATGCAAAGAAGCTTCTCCAGGTAACTGGATTTTTGGTTGAGGGTGTATCTTCTTCTCTGTTTTTGTAGCATATTATGCTAGTTCTTGTACTGAAACAATATTCAGTGAAAAAGGACAAGGAGAATGAGGCATTAAACAAGTGTTTGGTTTTAACGAGCTTACTACTTGGATTTCAGTCTTATCTAAATGTGCATTGAGCATGAAAAATCGGTCGAGGATTTATACCCATAGTCTGCTGAATTGTCATATCTCATATTCTATGTCAAGTGGAGTCCAAGAACGTTGTGAGCATAAAACATTTGGTAATTGAATTTCAGCATAGAAAACAATTTCACAAAATGTAGCCTTTCCAAGAATTGAGTTTCTGCCTGGAATACAATTCTATGAAATGGAGCCGTTTTGGTTCCAGGTTTCTAGGTAAGAATGGAACTCCAATAATTGAATCCCTGCCTAAATATATCGGATATGTGAGGAAAACTATTGGGTAAAATTCTACTGTCATTAGTGCCATGCCAAAGTAGTAGTAGCAGGACCTCCAACACGCAGTGGAGCTGCCATTGTCTCATCCATATGTATGTTTTTAAGAGCCTTGAGAAGAAAGCTGAATTGTACGGCATTAGGTCCAAAACAACAGTTAATTTTCGTGGGCTACAAGATGGTTGGTTTCCCAGACAAAGGTTAAATTATGGTTTACATTTGGACAGTTTATTGGATTTGCTAATGTTTGAGTGTGTTTGGAAACTCATACAATGGGCTATAAAGTATACATCATCTAGATATCTTCTGATGGCTCAAAGAAATTGTGTAATATGTTGTTTGTGGTTGTTATCATCAAATTAAATATACCTTTATCTTTTTTCTTCTTAGTTTATAGTTGCATTTCTATTCTCATTAAATGTTTATTTCATAACTGTGGAGACTGTATTTTAGGCTGATGGCTGGATTGTGGAAGTTATAAGTCTATTGGCTAACCCAAATTCCATCCGACCAAAGAGGTTTTGGGGAGTATACACCAAGCTAAAAATATTCAACATGACGAACTATAAGAAAGGTACATAATTTCTCTTCATTCATTTTCTGCCCTTAAATTACATTAGCAACCACATCCACCCACACACAAACATTGTGAGTCATTGAACCTAAACTGCAGCTCTAGAAAAAATAAATGATCTACATGCTTGTCATATGATGATTCTAAAAGAAACCGCTTCACTAAAGGTGAAATATTAATTTCTGAGAGCACGTTATTGGAATTTGTAGCTAAGTGGGGTCTGCTGTGCTTAGTGGGTTGTGCATTTGATCACTTTCGATCTTCAAGACAAACTGTTGTAGTGGCTAACGCAGGGGTGATGATGACAAACCTGGGTTTTGTTGAAGATCTAGGATGAGCTTTGCAGCTTATCTTGGACCTTACCAGTGCTCTCTTCAATATCATTTTTGGTTTTCCTTCCTTTGTTTCAGTAACATTTAGCCATCATCATCTCCGTGCATGAGCTCAATGAATGTTGGGGGATCTTAATTCTTTGCTGTAAACTCCATCCCCTTTGGAAGAAAACATCGATTTGACTACTTCCTCGAGATATAATCATTGTTTCCTGTGATTGCGTAAATGTATTTGACAATTTCTGTGGAATGTTTCTTTTAAGTGCTTGTTGATTGTCTTGGCATACGCTGAATATTTTGCTTTTCGCAGTTGTTTATCTTGATGCAGATACCATTGTGGTTAAAAACATTGATGAACTCTTTAAATGTGGGAAGTTCTGTGCAAATTTGAAGCATTCTGAAAGGCTGAACTCTGGAGTCATGGTTGTTGAGCCATCTGAAAAAGTTTTCAAAGATATGATGAGCAAAGTTAAAACCTTGCACTCTTACACCGGAGGTTCTACTCCTGTGATTCCTATATCTTTTCATTACAGTTATGTCTTTTGCACATTTAATGTGGTCTAATGCTCCTTGCTATTGTGATCTACTTTCTCACAGGTGATCAGGGTTTTCTCAATTCATATTACATTGGTTTTGCGAATGCACATGTCTTTGATCCTAGTCTATCATTAGAGGTGTTAAATTCTAGACCAGTACCTGAAATGGAGCGGCTATCGACTCTCTATAATGCAGATGTTGGTCTTTATATGTTAGCCAATAAGGTAAGTAATGTTTTTGAGATAAATTTGTTATCTGACATTTGATAGAAATATTCTAGAGTTGGAGCCCTTTTACCACAATGAACTAATGCATGTTATTTATTCCTTTTGTATTCATAAGCTAGTATGTACTATGTAGTAATATAATGAAATTGCTATATGAAAGCCTAATGCAATCAGTTTTGAAGATGGGACCACCCTATTGAATCTATGGGCTTTTGTCAATTTTGATAAACTTCCACAGTATTAGGCCTTTCATTCAAATACTGATAAAACTGATTCTCATATGCAATTCATTATGCAACATTATTTTGTGTTCAAACCAGGTTGTGTAGTGTCCAGCAGAAACTCATACCTGATGAATTTCATGTTGAATGTTCCTTTAAGGGCTTGATCAGTTGTGTGGATGTAGTTGGATGTATTTGGAATGGAATGGAAATAGTGTTAGCAATATAAAAGATGATGTTAACTATAAAGTGAATAAATTTAAAATAGATATCTGGGTAATAAATGAAAATACAGGAAATGATGAAGAAAAGTAGGGTGGTTATGAACAGTTCATGTCAAATCAAGCCTTGAAAAATTAATTTTCCAGGCGAATACATGCAGGCGATCAAGCGCTAAGGTCATTTACATACTCCTACTAAACAGTACATTTTATACATATGGTTTTTGAATAATCCATTGTTGTTTGACATTTGGTTAGCTGGAGTTTTGATCTAGAAAATTCCTCTTTCCTAATGCTTAATGTTGGGGATTTACTTGATAAGTGGAGTAGATTTTCCATAGTAAATAGAGCTTTTCTATGGATAGAGCCATCCAACTGACTGGGAGGTCTGATGGTCAGTTTGCAACGCTGGACACATGTTAGTTGTTGATGGGTTAGTTCATTTGGATGGCAAAGTTTGTAGTAGATGACTGACTTCACTTGTTTATTGGAATGATTTAAATAATAAATCTTCCTATTTCTTGATATGGATGTTTTCACACTCCACTTTACATTGTAGAGCCACCAATTAGATGGTTGGATATGGCATTTGGTGAATTAATCTTGCCTTCGTTGTTGTGCCAAGTGCTGTAGTAGGCCCATTATTTGTATGGATTAGTTGGCATTTTGTGGCCCATTTGGGCTGGTTTAGGGTTCTTCCCACATGCACGTCAGCCCTGACCTTTTTCAGTGCCTGCAAATGCGGGGTATAATCTCCCCCATTCAATCCGTACTGCCCTTGCTAAGGCAAACCAGGATCTGTCTGTACAATCTGACTTGTGGGAAGCCATATATAGATGACCCCATGTAAGTTACTGGTTTGTATAT
>JAYJMB010075630.1:0-22967 GCA_036873735.1 Pouteria campechiana
CTTACTATGTTTTATCATACTTATGCAACCGCAGGTATCATGCCACCAAGGGCATATTCATCTTACCTTCATGCTTGCAAGGACATAATGCAAACAAAGGCATGTCCATACCATTTTTGCACCGATAAGGGCATATTCAAATCATTGATATGCCGACAAGAGCATATTCATACATGTTCACAAGAATCACAATCACTAAAAGCACTATCTTACAATTCTGCCACCCATCCATCCAATATCCTATGTCCATCTAAACATCCCCCATATTACATATCATTATTTATCTTATAACTCAATCATGTCCATCATAACTCATGATGGAATGTTATGCATTGCACTATCAAACATATTTCAAATTACAAATAGTCTACAAGTACATCATTCAGTTAATAAATAACACTACACAATTCACTCATACAATTCATAATGAAATCACACATTGTTGTATATAAAAGCAAAGGATATTCTCTATCCCCATCAATTCACACTATCATGTACTATAACAAACATTATTCAAAGCAAAATCATGGGATACTTTTTATTCCCATTAATCCACGCATTCACATAGCAACATAAACATTAATAACTATAAATTCATGGGATACTTGTTATCCCCAACAAACTTAATAAATATTGTTGAAAACATGGTGCCCGCAATTAAGGGATACTCGTTATCCCCAACAAGCCATACATTTACACATGAATAATAAAAAAAACCATAATTACCTTAGTGGAGGACAATTCCATAAGTCCTCAATGTTGGTCCCATGTGAATGAATAGCTCAAGAGGGGAGGGGTGAATTGAGCATATAAAAAATCATGGCCAAATAAAAATTAATGAGCTAAGAAGAAGTAGCGATGCAGTACATATGTAATTTCCATATCTGATTGTTTAATCAACGTAACTGCTTCTCTTTCAAATTTGACTTCTCTTAGCCATTCTTGTTTCTGGTAGGTTATCGTGTGTGCATGATAATGTGAGTGATAATGTTATGCTTAACGAAGAACAAAACTGATGAATAAACACACACACAAGCACCACAATATTTATAGTAGTTTGGGAACCCCGTCCCTACATCTACTCTTCTAAGAGCATGAACTCATGGTGCCTAGGTTCTACTATATCCCATATAATGGAAGTACATAAGTGCTCCCAGTACTCTTCTAGATTACAGCTCTAGGGGGAATAGGTAGTGTTCGCATCACTCTTCTAGTTTTAAAGCTCACCAAAAAACTCACTGGTTTCGAAGATCACTAGCAAACGTATTGTTCTTCTAGAGCTCATCAAAAACTCATACAATGTGGTTTCTTTGAGTTCACCACCAACTCACATAGCTGATTAACATCATTCTTTTTGCACATTACATTGTCTCTTCTCGTAGGCTGATTTATATAAAGATTAAGCCCATATATAAAATGATATCGCATTTAAGCTCATTAGATATCAATTATCCAAGTGTTTAATTAAGATAGAACTTTTAGGTTCATTATCTATCAGTGCAATGGAGATTGATTATCTAAGAGGAAGCGTACTCTGATTGAGAGATGTTACTTGATTAAACTCTATTCTGATTTTTCTCTCAACTTTCTCAACCTTCTTCGTTGACATGGTACTACGTTTATATTGCTTCAAAAACTTCTACCGGTTGGACGTAGTTGGCTTTCCTTTGAATGTTGAAGACCATTTTGATTTCTCTTATTGAAAAGTTGTCTTCTTTGAAAACTCATTTGTAGTTGTAAAGCCTGCAGCACAGTTCTTGAAGAAGATGCCTTTTTAGTTTTAGCAAATGCTGGATGAGGACTTTTTCAGGTTGAATGACTCATTTATTATTATGGAAAGATGCCCATTAAGCGTAAAGAGATGCAACCTTTGAAAGTTACAACCTTTATCAAAATGTAGACTGCTTTCCTTTGAATTTCTTTCCATCTTTATTTAATATCAAATTGTCCGATCTGCTTTATAAAATATGCTTTGAATGAGATTTTGGCTAGAGCGTGGAGTCAGCTATGTCTAGCATAGGTGGCTTCTACTCTTCATGATATGTCATAATTTATGTAAGGACTTTGTCTCTTGAATTAGTCTTTTGTAAGTAATAAACAAAGTGGCTCTAAGTAGATCCATTATAGACAACTTTGTCTTTTCAATTCTATCAGAGATTGTAGCATTTTGCTTCATCTTCGGGTTTGTTTGTTATAAGTAACAGATGAACTGTTGAAGTGCAGATAAAGTTCTTCTTCTTTACTGCTCATCAGATGACGTTCTCTTAGCAGACGAAGTTTCTTTTATTTAAGCGACGTAGCTTTGTTTGTTACTTTGTCTATTGTAAGTGGCAGACGATCCTTATAGCGCTAACAAAACTTCTTCATAGTAGACAAAGTTACTTTCACTAGATGAAGTCTTCTTTCATTAGTTGAAGTAGTTTTGTTTGTTATAATAGCAGACGATCTTTCTTGGTAGACAAAGCTCCATCTTTGATAGAAATAATAACTTCATTTATTATTTGTCTGTTGAAATCAGTAGATGGGGTTGCAAGTTGCAGATAAAGTTTTTCAAATGGTTCATTTGTTGGTTTATCAGTCGTACATGATAGACAAATTTGTGGAGAGCAGACGAATCCTCCTTTCAGTTGTTCATAAGATTGGTTGTCTATTGGAAGTAACAGACTCATTGAGGCATAGACGACTTCCTTTTTGTAGAGAATACAAATAGGTTCCTTAGCCTTTTCAGTTTTCAAATGAGCTTTATATTATAAACAAATGCTTGAGTAATTTGGACTCCACTTTAACTTCTTCATCTATTTGATTTCAGCTCAGTTTCATCTCTTCCTTCTGCAAACTGAATTTGTCTATTTCTTATGGACAGGTGTTGATTATAAGTAATTTTTTTGACTTATCCGTGGAACAATTTGTCTAAATCTTCTTGAGGCAGATGCTATTTGACACTGTCTTTACTTATAGATGATTTGCTTGATCACTCATCAAGGCTTGAGCTCCATGGCTACAAATTTACTTGATGGTTTCTTTTCAAATTTTCAGTGCCATTCTTTCTAATAATACTTGTCTTCTTTCGGTCAGTGGATTATGCTTGCTAATGCATCATTGTGTATACTATCCATTGTATTCAAATTGCTTCACTGTATGTTTAGACCTATTTCTTCAATGCTTAGGAACACAATTGTTTGTACCACACATGTTAACTCATATATTGTTACTCATCATCAAAACTCGGTTGTTTGCCATATGCATTATTTAGTTCAACACTCAAGTTCCATGACTTAGCTTCTAATACATACCCGATTGATCCTACATATATAACGTATATCACAATTCAATTACATATGCATCTCATACAGGGATATTTCATTAAACATGTACTATAGATAGCTTAACTATTAATTTCCACATTCCACAATCGTATAATAGACTATTCTCATCCCCAACATTATACAAACTATATTCAACACAAAACAATTTCTATAGCAAATAATGACACCCCAAAATATATTAATCTCTCATCCCACTTCATTTGGGGGCCTTTACATATAATTTAGTTTTCAAAGGTATCTTAAAAGAATTTCATTTCCAACAACATACATCTATTATACAACATAATTATCATGTAATTAACCTTAAGAATAAGCCAATTAGGCCCTTAATTCAATGATTTCATTGCTCATATACACAATGTATGAATTTCCTTTCTCAAATCTTCAAATAAGTTATGAATAGAAATAAATGTTGAATTTCTCATGCTCAATTAGGTTCCAAAACACTATAATCAACTAATTAATCATTTTCCCCTTGAAATCCACATCATTCATATAGTTTCCTTTCCTTAAAATCATTGTTCATGGAGGGTATGAAATTGTAACAGGTAGAAATCATCAAAGTAAAGGGGGAAAGAAGGCTTACCATGAATTTTGGGTGTGGCTTCTTTAAACAAGGATTCGACTTCAATCCTCCAAGCATCACCCATGAATTACAACCCACCACCATTTCCTTGCTTCTTTCACCATCCAAAGTGTAAAAATAGCCAAAAGAGGCATAGGGTAAAGGGTTTAGGGTCAGAGAGAAGATAGGGTGTCGAATGAAATGAGAAATGGGTTGAACAACCCTTAAAATTGCAAACCACTAACACCCACCAACATTGGTGCCGTGGTGCCGGAGTTGGGTGCCATGGCACAAGAACTACTGGACATCGCCGCCTTCGACCACCATGATCTAGCGCTACAATGCTGGTTTGGCCATTGCATCGCCCACATCGTTGCCCCCTGGTTTCTTCCCTTTTTGCTTTATTTCTCCATTCTACTTTAATCCTTTTTCTTAGATACCTAGTCATGAATTTTTCACATAATTATGACTTTAAAATACATATGTAATCCCCTCAAATAATTAAGAATCATGTCATTTAGTCACCATGTACCTTAAATTTCATAACAATTCTCTTCCCACTTAGTATCTTCATGTTTGTTTTGTCCCCAAATTAATAATTTAAGAAAAATTTCTAAAATTTCCTCAATTTTAACACCCTGGGTGTTACATTTGGGTAGGCCTAATTGAAGATGGAATGGTTGCTGTGCTTTCCTCTCTTGCAACTTCTTATTCTCTTGCAGACTCTTCTTTTGCAACTTCTTCTTCTTCTTCTTCTTCTTCTTCTTCTTCTTTTTCTTCTTCTTCTTCTTCTTCTTCTTCTTCTTCTTCTTCTGCTTCTTCTTTAGCCTTTCTTGGTTTTTCAAAAATCCAACCTTTTGCTCTTTGATTAAAGCCTATCTTCTTTATCGTTAGCTTATTGATTGAATCGGATGGCTTGGGTGGTTCTCCATCTTCTTCAGATATATCTACTCCAACTTCTCTCAGGACTTTTGAAAATATCATCCCATATGGTAGTGGGAATCCTTGATTTGTTTTAACCATGTAGAGATTGTCTAAGATAGTTTGGGCTAACTCTATCTTTCTCTGATTATTTAGTGCCCATAGAATTTTGGCATCTCTTTAGAGATTTGATTTGAGAGCCACCTATTTTTGGGTGAGTGTTATTGATAATCAAAATGTGATCTAGCTTCAGATTCAAATCCAAGTGGTTGGCATGTAAGCAGGTCTCCTTCTCTCCTATCTCAATTCCTACTACTAGTTCTAAAAATAAAGATGCCCTGGACTTGGGCCGATTACTTTCATCCTATTGTACTTTAGGTAGATTGAATATTTCTCTTATGTTTTCCAAAGACAAGTCTACTTCTACTCTACCTATCTAAGACCTTTTAGTGCTAGCATCATAGTAACTGATTAAAGCTCACACTAGTCTAGTATAACAAAAATTTTGTAACTCAAGAATGTCTCCCATCCTTGATGCTGTGACCACTAAGTCACTTTTAGATTTAATCTATCTACTCCAAACATATTAAAATCAAATACTCTTCCTCAAACTATTCTCTTATTTTCAAAATATTTTTGAAACTTCCCAAAAGAGGGCAATTTGTTATTGAAGAATACCTTATGAGTATAATTTTTTGTATCTTCTTTTCTAGCATGGAGTCCTTGTTTTAGATGCTTCCTTCTTCTCTTTTCTCTTCTGGAATCCATGAAGGATGATTCCACTGACTTAGATGCCTTCTTTGTTCTTAGCATTTCACCAGTAAGGAACTTTTCTAAGAGATTTTGGACTTTAGAGTTTGTGGATTCTTTCAGAGGGGAAAAGGTTTATTGGAGATTCAGGATTCGAAGAGTTATTTCTAGAAATGGAAAAGGTTTGCAAATGATTTATGTGGAATAGGAGATATTTGAAAATAAGCAGGAATTGAATAGTTTATTTCACCATGGAATTTCAGAAGTTCAGAGGTAAGGATTTCAGATCCTTTGAAAAGGATTTAGTCTACTGAAAGAATAATTTTGGAGTTTTAGAGCTTCTAAAATTATAACTTTAGATGTTCTGAAGTTGCTTCAGTTGGCATTGAAAGGCTTTAGGGTTCAAAAATTATACTTCAGAGTTTCTGAAATAGAGAATCTGAACTCTTCAGCCCAATCTTTAGAGCTTCTAAAATTATAACTTCAGATGTTTTGAATTTCGTGCTAAAGAAGACAGAAAAACATCTGAAGTTCTTTCAGAGTCTTAGAAAGAATGTATGAAACCAGTAATTTGCTACAAAATTTAAGCAAAACATAGAATATATTACTGGGATCATTTAAATTATTGAAAACATAACTAAAAGCATTATAAGATATGATAGTGACATGCATTCTCATAATAAAAAATTCATGCATATGGGTCTAACACGCCTAGCTCCTTTCTAATTTTGCAAAATCTATCCTCTGTGAGTGGCTTAGTGAAAATATTTGCTAACTGATCTTTTCAGTTGGTACATATTTCGAGCATGTGTTGTGATTTTGTACATTATCTATAATGAAATAATTCCTAACCTTTATATGTTTAGTTCTTGAATGTAGAACTAGATTCTTTGTTAGATTAATTACATTGATATTGTCATATCTAATGGGTTTATCAACATATTTCAAGCCATAGTCACATAAATGTTGTTTCATCTAGGGAATTTGCGCATATCAACTACCTACAACTACATATTCAGCTACAACAATTGATAATGCAATAGATATCTGTTTCTTAGAGAACCATGATATGGTTATGGAAACTAACATTATCCTGAGGTACTCTTTCAATCTACTTTATAGTCAGCAAAGTCCGCATTTGAGTACCCTACTAATTCAAAATTGGAATCTTTTGGATACTATAAACCAAGGTTTGGTGTATCTAAAAGGTATCTAAAGATTTCTTTAATGGATATAAGATGTGATTCTTTAGGATCTAACTAGAATCAAGCACACATGCAAACACTAAACATGATGTCTAGTCTACTTATAGTTAAATATAGTAGAGATCTATCACACCCTGCTTAGGGGCCTATGCGTTTTCTCATTGCCCTATATTTTTCCTATTTCTAAGGGAAGATTTTGCTAAAAATTTGGTAGAGTCTACCCTTAATTATATGGATTTAAACCTATGTAATTATTAAACATATATATAACTTGAATTTATTAACTATAAAACAACAACATAAACTACTAAATTTGCCTAACTTACCCACAACTATCTTGAACCTGAGTCGCCCTGTGGTGACAATAAACATGATTGAAATATTTTACATCCATCCATAATACCCTTATGACATGCCAATATGTTTCATTATACAACAATTGGAAGCTTTTAAATACAATAATATATAATTACATAATGGAAATACAATCTTGATTTATCATACTAAGACTAATGGTGTCTTCAGCTTGGCTCATAAACACCAACCTACAGTTAGATTCATTACTTGACCTACCAACTAAAAAGTATAATCAGAAGGCATGAGTTTGGATAAACTTAGTAAGTAGGATGAATAGAAAACAATAGTGAAATAGAAGCAACATGTTTACAATCAGAAAATGATATTCATTTATCATAATATGATCCTGAGAACATATTCTTGAGGTATAAGTCCTCATCATGTCAATAAGCATTTTATATCATTCTATCATATTACATATCACAAACCAAACATAGTCTAACAAATTTAGGCCATTCTAACACCTCATATAATAATAGTGCCATGTAGGGACTTCATTTCATAATAGTGCCATTCAGGCACAACATATATTAATCATATCTATGCAAATGTTACATCAAGCGCTTCATTATTTCACTATATCCAAACCAATATCTCAATCGTGCCATTCAAGCACTTCATGTCAAATCTAAGCCACTCTGGGCACATCATATCCATGTCATTTGGGCACCACATATCAAATTATAACTATGTCATATAGGCATAAAACAATCCATGCATATTATTATGGAATCTTTCTCATTCCATCAACATATACATTTACATAAAATATAAACAACCTGCCCTTGGGATATTCACAATCCCCATCCATACATATATCAGGGAATACTCACGATCCCTTCATCCACATTCATTGACTCACATAAGAGATAATTGGGAATACCAATTATTCCCAACTAGACACCCATTGCATCAAATAATTGATTTATACATGTGGACATACAAGTAGTAAAGAATCCATATCATAATCAAATATACTTATATACAACAAAGGGATATCCACTATCCCTATTCAATTAGGACATGCCCATGTAAAACATGAGATATCCGCTATCCCCATTTAGTAATACATTTAACTTGAAAAGAAAGCCTACTTACCTTATAATTCTTCAAGTCCCATAACTTATCCATTTCCATAGCTTCCCATTAGTTCAATAGTCCTACTCATATAACAATCTTATTTATGTACAAGATAATTTTCACTAACGCATATCAAGCCAATAATTTACAGCTTCTAGAGACTACAAGTGGTCTTTGTTGGGAATATATTATATATGATTTTGATGATAACAAAACTTATATTAAAAAGAAGAAACTTGTATGCTTAAATCTCTAACCATCATATGTATGATTATGAATTGATAACAATCATATAACATAAACACTTAATCATGAATATTTAATTAAACAAGCATACAATCTTCACTTTACGGTGCACACATAATAAATATTAATTAATCTTTACTGCATAAACTTGCTAAATCATATTAAGCACCATAATCACTTAAGATTTTATGCATTCAATATAAATGTATATTATCCTTGCTTTATAATGATACAATCACATGAAGATAAAATACATTCTGATTTTATTAAAGCTAACAATGTAGTAAGTGCAGAAAATTTCAAGTGCAGAAGAATGATCGTTTGCAACTAACTGCCACAACTATCTACTACGTTCCAAAGGAGCTAAATTGATGAAAATCATGGAAGAAGAAGAAAAAGAAAGCAAAAAACAAGCAACAAAGAAAGGTTGCAGAAAGCTTCTATGAACAAAAACAATATGAGACAAAAAAGGCATTAAAGATCTGCTACAACGTGCTTGCATTGTCTGTCAACCTCAACGAGAAAATATCAATAGACATATGTAAAATAAGAAGTTAAAGAAGAAGCCATTATCAGAGAGCTTAAATAATGTTCAAAAAAATTAGACTATCTACTTGATTTAATCAAAGTCTGTCCAAGATAAAGCAAAAGGATGAAGAAACAACTCAAGGCTTGATAAACAATAGGGTTGAAGAAAAAGACATGGTTGAAGAAGCATAATCCTATTTGAGAAATTCAAACTATCTACACTGACTAGACAAAGCCTGTCTGAGGTAAAGAAAGAAGGAGAAGCTACATCAAATACTCAGACAGAAGAAGAAAGAAGATAATTGCTGCCCAGATAACAATACAAAAAGTAAGAAGATTGGATTCGTCTGAGGAAAAAATAACAATATAAATATAGAAGGGAATGCAACCTCAGCTAAGCCAAGACAGGCAAATCAATATTGAAGAGACATGGAAGTTGCTAGAACAAACCCCCTCTATTGCTCGAAGTGTGTAGAAAAGCTAAAGAACTTTGCCTTATCTTCGGATCAAAAGGTCATCTATTACAACAGACAAAGTTCAGCTAAAGCAAAAGATAAAGTAAATGTTGCATAGTGAGCATAGACGAAGCTGAACAGACAAAGAGCTACTTGGATTAAAATGGGCTACAACAGACAAATGCACGATCATCTACAACTTATGATGGACAAATGGGTTGTGCAAAGTATTCTATCTAAGATAAAGTAGAACATACTTCGTTTATTGCTTACACCAGAAGAATGCCACACTTTGTCTGTTTGAGCAAATTGAAGTTAGCTTCGTCTGGCAATTTCAACAGACAACAAGGAACAAAAAAAGAAAATCACACTTCATCTGTTAGTGCAAGACTGAGAAAACTTCATCTGTCACCTCTAACAAACAACAAAAAACAAAGGAAGCATATCTTACTTTGTCTATTTGTATTAAGGGAACTTTTTGTCAATCGATCAACTTATCTTCATCAGCACCATTCAAAAATAGTCAGTTATCTTCAATAGACAAAGTATATACATGAAGGATTGATCAACAAACAATCTTCTAGAGGAATTGAGGCAGATAAGGAAGTGTTTGTCTATCAGTTAGTGTAACTTCATCTGCATCAAAGTTCATTTGCTACTTAATAGACAAATTATTCTTTTAGAAGTTCATCTGACAGATAAACCTTGGAATAATTCATTGACAACTTATGATAGACAAATGTAGATAGAGAGAGGCCATGACATATCAAAGGAGAATCGGTTTATGTGACTATCACATAAATGGCATCTACATTCGAGCCATCATTATGAAGACTTACACTAGTCACCATTTGCAGCAATAAGTGGCACTGTAATTTTTTCAAGGCTGTAATGAGTTAAATGAGGAACACATTTATCATAGCTCATTCTCCTCTTTGATTGGAATTGCAGCAGCTCGAGCCAAAATAGAAAGATCAGTACTTCAATGGTAGAAAACTCAAACATCTTATTTATTCAATGGTGCTCTCATCTCTACATTCAACGGATCCCATCTTCTCCAACGGTCAAGATTTTAAAGAAGATATTTAAGGAGAAGAAGTGGGACGATTCAAAGGTGGTGAAGGAACCCATTACAAATGCCTCAACTTGATGAAAATCCTTCCACCCATGGCTAAGAGCTTAAACTGTCATCTATCTTTCATGAGCTTAAATCTGCTTATCTATATGGCCATTATCTTTACATTTTGGGAAGAACTTTACGTATTGTTAGAGCTGAAAGAGAGATCATATCTTCCCTTATGCTTAATGTATAATAGTTTTTTGGTTAATCTGAAAACCAGAGAGTTTATTTGTGGTAAACTCGATATACCACATTGTAATGAGTTTTTGGTAATCTATGAAAAACCATCAAGTTTGCTGGTGAGCTCTGAAACTAGTGAGTTGGTAGTGAGCTCGGGGATACTACCAAGTTTGCCTATGATCTTTGAAATAGGTGACTTTCTTAGTGAGCTCATGAAACCAGAAGAAGTGTCAAGGACACTTATGTATTCCATTGTACGGAGTATAGTGGAACCTAAGGAATAATAAGTTGGTGTCCTTGGAAGAGTGGATGTAGGGACAGGGTCCTGAACCACCATAAAATTCATTTTGTTTGTGTGTGTGTGTGTTTGTTTATTTTCTTTATTCTTCATGGATTTTATTATCTGTATTATTCATCCTACGCCAAACCACATACAATCACAAAAAGAGGGAAATGATCCAACGAGGGTTAAGCAATAAATTTTTCTTTACCCAATTCACCCCTCCCCTCTTGGGTTAAGCCATCCTATAGGAACTGTAAAGTCTTTTGAGATGTTCATATATATCTTGCTAGTGCATAGATACACTTTAACATTAGCCATAAGATTATCTAGCTCATGTTCTTTTTTAATCAATCCTTAATCAGATATTTCATACGGTGCATACATGGCCAAAGTTAGGCTAACATGTATTCATCTATTACATCATCTTCCTCATGGAAGCATTTCCTCAAACATGTCATAGGCACTAACTAATTCATGATTTCTCAATAAGGTGTTTCAATAAACCCTTAATTCCTACAACGTGATTAACATGTAAACAACCGTAAAATAGTTAATTAAGTCCTTTATTTTATAATTTAGTTATTTTACATTGTATACACAAAGGGCCTCTAGGTAGGTTATGACCTAAAATTACATCTTTCACCCTTAAACAAGTCTCACCCTGAAACAAGTCCCCCCTAAAACAAGTCCCACCCTGAAACAAGTCCCAAACCACTATATTCATGAATAATTCATTCCCCCCATGAATTCCCTACATAAATCATGAAATTTCATCTCCGAATTCACTATTCATGGTAGATACAAAACCCTAGCTAGGCGAAATTTATGAAGTCATGCCAAAACATTATAATAAACAAATTCATTATCGATGGCATGAAAATCCCCAAAATTCCAAGTCGATTCCATCAAAACTCACTATTCATGGATGACTTGAAACCTATCAAAGAGAAAACACCAATTAAATTAGGGATAAACAAACATACCCTAATATTTAAGCCATGGCTTCTATCTCCTAGCATAATTCCGACCTCAAAGCTCTCCATAGGCTCCATAATTTGCATCAAGCCCAATTTTCTATCTTTCTTCACGTGAAAATGAATGAAACTTGGGTTTAGATACATAATACGGTGATTATTCATCTAACTCACATGATTTCCTAGCCAAAATAATGAGAATCTCAAGCTTAGAGGGGTAAGGTTTAGGGTTAGTGCGTTGGGGAAGATGAGAAAATGGAACAGAGAAAAATATGAAATGGAATGACTAAAAAAAAAAGCCACCAACTCATCTTTGCTGCCCCAAGTGCCATCACGATCCAGCGCCGCGACGCCCGTCCTTTCTATCCTGTGTGCCCTGTTTCTTCTCCACTTTGGCTCCTTTCTCCTCTTGCCTTTTTGCTATGATTTTTCCCACTTAATATTAATATATTATACATAAAAATTATACCTCAAATAACTAAGGATCAAATCATATAAGTTCCTTTAACTTACATGCAATTCACACATTCTTGAATCATTTCATTTTAAAAAATTTTCTCCACCTCAATTCATCATTATACTAGAACTGGAGACAACTACAGTATATTTAGGCACATAATGATCCAAATTTGAACACCCTAGGTTTTACAAGATCCTATCATGCTTCTATAAAGTTTTTGGCAAACAAATTTACCTTTTTCATCTTTGTCCATCTTGATTGAGGTGCTCATTGAAGTTCTTAAAGGCTTTCCATCTTCCAATTCAAACTTCTTCAAGAAATCTTTGGCGCATTTAGCTTGATGGATGGGTATTCATATTTTCATTTGCTTGATTTGCAATCTCAGAAAGAAGTTCAGTTCTCCCATTAAGCTCATTTCAAATTCTCCCTATATGATGTTAGAAAACTCTTGACAATGCACCAAATACAATATCATCAACATAAATTTGAACAATCAAAATATCTTTCATGTCATGCTCAATGAAGAGTGTGGTATCTACTTTACCCATAATAAATCCATTTTAATGAAGAACTTACTTAGCCTCTTATACAATGCTCTAGGAGCCTGTTTAAGGCCACAGAGGGCTTTCTTGAGTTTAAAGACAAGGTTTAGATCATGAGGATCTTCAAATCTAGGGGGTGTTCTAGATATACTTTTTCATTTATGAGTCCATTTAAGAATCCACTTTTGACATCCATTTGATATAGCTTAAAATCCATGAAAGATGAAAAGCTAGTAGGACTCTAATGGCTTCTACCCTAGCAACAATGGCATATGACTCTTCAAAGTCAACTCCTTCTTGATTGTACCCCTTTGCTACTAATCTTACTTTATTTCTCATAACAATTCCAGATTCATCTAATTTATTCCTAAAGACCTATTTAGTTCCTATGAAAAATTGATGGAATGGTCTTGGAACAAGTGTCTATACATCATTTTTTTTAAATTGGTTCAACTCTTCTTGCATAGCTATGATCTAATTTTCATTTTCTAAGGCTTGTTCTATGTATGTTGGCTCTAGTTGAGAAATAAAGGCAAAATTATATATATCACCAATTATCTAGTTTTCAGGAAGCGAACTGAAATTATCACATACTTGGTAAAATGAGGATCTAGTTCTAACTCTATCATATATATTGCCAATTATCTAGTTTTCAAGATTGCCTTCATCATTTACCTCACTATTGGATGCTTCAATTTGATTTTCTAATTCATCTAGCACTATTTTTGATTGTGAAGATTCTTTTTCTTTGTTTGGTAATCTCATTTTCTCTACAGATTTGGTGAGTTCACCTATCTCATCATCAAAATTATATTTCTTGAAGGATTAGTACTTTCATCAAAGTTTACATGGATAGACTCTTCAACAATTCCATTTCTAAAGTTGTAGACTCTAAATGCCTTACTAACAATGGAGTATCCAAGGAAAATGCCTACATCAAATTTATTATCAAATTTTCCAAGACTTTCCTTTCCATTATTAAGAATAAGACATTTACATCCAAAAGTATGGAAGTATGAAATATTTGGTTTCTTGCCATAATACAATTCAAATGGAGTTTTGTTGAGTATTGACCTAGCATGGATTCTAGTTATGATGTAACATTTAGTATTCATTGCTTCAGCCCAAAAGTATTGAGTCAAATCATATTCACTCAACATTTTCCTTGCCATCTATTGCAAGGATTTATTTTTTTCTTTCAAATTCTCCTCCATGATCACTCCCTATGGTAATGATATGAGAGCTTTCATTCTGCACATGTTTGGTAATGACTTCAAAGAATGAAAAAGCCTCATCTGTTGATGCAAGAAACATTATCCAGGTAAATCTAGAAATGTCATCTACAATGACATAGTTCTTGCTAGTCAAACAAAATCCATGTGTAGCAATTGAAGTGGCTTAGTTGTGTATACTTATTTTTGAGGTTTGAAGAATTCTTTTACTTTCTTTCCTTTTAAGCAAGCATCATATAACTCATTTTTGTTAAATTTTAGTTTTGGTAAGCCAACAACAAGATCTTTATTATACAACCTTTCAATCATATTTTTGTTGGCTTGTCCTAATCTTCTATGTCACAACAAGGATTCATCATTACTTGCAATAAGATACTTGGCTTGGATATCACATAAATCTACCAAATATACATTTCCATGCCTTCTTCCAAGTATTACAACTGAGTTTGACTCATCTAACATAGCATAAGTTTGAGATTCAAACACAACCTTGTAACCATTGTCACAAAACTTACTTACACTCAGTAGGCTATGTTTTAATCCCTTTACAAGTAAGACATTTGAAATTGTAGTCGATTGTGGTTGGCTGACCTTATCAATCCCAACCACTCTACCTTTTTCATTGTCCCAAAAGGTAATTGTTCCACCATTCTTTGCTTTAAGCTTTATGAGCGTCTCCCTTTTTCTGATCATGTTCCTTAAGCAACTACTATTAATGCACCATGTATTGCTTCTTGTGGCTCTCAAGCACACCCACACAGACAAGGTTAAGCTTTAATTTTTGGTACCCATTTGGGAATGAGTCTAGGTGGGTTAGTGGCAGAAACTTTTGGTACCCATTACTTCTTGAGTGCCACTAATCTATCGCTTTGAAAATGAGTTGCATTTACAACATTTGCAACAACCTTAGGTACCCAAATTATGTTCTGTTTGGGTCTTTATTTTATTCCAGAATAATAATTCTTTTTCTTCAAATTTTGTCCACCTTTCTTCTTTGATTTCATTTTCAACATGGTGGATGTCAAGATCTTTCTCAAGGCATTATTTTCTGCCTTGACTTACTCAAGTTCTTTATTGGTACATTAACTAATCTTGAGCTTAGTATTTTCTTCTTTCAACTTGGAGCATTCAATGGTCATTCTATCTAGCTCCTTTTTGGCCTCTTTGTGTTGGCCTTCAAAATCTTGAAATCTGAATATAGTTCTTCCAAGACTTCTTCAAGGTCAATGTTCTTTGGTTTAGAATTCACCTCATCTTCATGGATGGCCATGAAGCTAATTCCTAAGTAGTGGTCTTCTTGGTTTTTCCCTTTAGGGTTGAGTGTGATGATCTTAGCTTCATGTTCTTCTTCAGCTTCACTTGAACTCTCTTACATCATATTTTCTAACATTTCCCATGTAGTCATGGCTATCTTTTTTTCTTCCAAACCTCTTGTTGATTCTGTTGTTATTTTTCTTATCAAAGTAATAGTTGTACTTCTTTTTCTGTTGATGTCTTTGTTTCTTCTTTGGGTCTGGGCAATCAAATCTCATATGCCCTAGTTTGCAGCAGTTATAGAAGATAGGAACTTCCTTTTTCTTATCCTTATTTATGACATTCTTAGAGCTGCTTCCAAACTTTTTTTCTTGAACATTATCTTGAATCTCATAGTGATCATCGCAATGTCTTCAACTTCTTCACTAGTTGTTGATGTTGACTTCCTAAATGGTAGTAACTTTAGGCATTCAATGCGTTGGTAGATATTTTAGAATCTTCTTTACTAGCTTGAGCTCTTAATATTTTTCTCCTAAATTCTTCAACCCATTTGTGATCTTCTGAAATCTTCTAAACATTTTAGAGATTTTCTCTAATTCCTTCATGATGAAGGATTCATATTCCTACACTAAAAGGTTAATTTTAGTTTCTTTTACTTGATTAGTACCTTCATGTGCTACTTGCAGTTATCCTAGATTTTCTTGGTAGATTCACATGAGGAAATATTTTCAACCTTCGCAGGGAGAAGTGCACACTAGAGGCAATTCTTTTCCTTTGTGTCTCGTTCTACTACTTGGATGTCTTCAACAATATATTTGTCTTTAGTGTTGAGGATAACATTTTCATTTTTGATAGTAAGCCACAATTTGTAATCTGTGGTAATCATAAAATTTTACATCCATATTTTCCAATACCTATAATTTGATCCATTAAAGAAAGGGGGTCTGGATGTGGATTGTCCCTCAACTGATGTGTTGTGGAAATAACTGGCCATTATGGGATCCCTTCACAGTTTATATAGCTTGATCTTTAAAGATAACAAGAGCAAAACTTGCTTTGATAATAATTTTTAGTCCCTTGCTTAAGATAGCTCAAGAGGAGGGGGGTGTGAATTGAGCTTCTCAAAATATCTTGCTGAGATTAAAACTTTGTGCAAACAAATGATCAAATTTAAATAAGCAAAGAAGACAATTTGTTTTATAGTGTTTTGGTCCAAGATGGGTTCCTACTCTATTTCTTTGAGTTAGTTACTCATATTGCACTCAAGTTCCACTAACACGTGTTTAAAACAAACACATGTTGGTTTTTAGAGCTTACCAACCAAGTCTTACACTTACAACAAGCCTTTCCTACTTGCTAAAATTACAAACAAACTACAAGCCCCTTGCTTGCAATAGTAGAAAAACAGTAATAAACTTTGTACAGATTAATGCCGCTTACATAGGTTTTTTGCGTACACAATTAAAATAAAGCACAAATGATATATCAATTAAGAATAAGAAATTCAAACTCCTTGAGAATCGAGGTAGATTGAGCCTTGAATGCAGTTTTAGAGTTATGTGCACATGGAGTTGAAGATGTGGAACAAAACTTTGATTTCTCTTATAAATGCTCTTTAATTCACTTAACTACTCTTCCAGTGATTTGAGTCCTCTATTTATACTCTTGGAAAAGCATTTAGCCATTAATCTTTATTTCTAGTAAGTTTTCAACCATTTTAGATTATTTTTCTATACTCAACACAATCTACCTTGGTGGCTAACACTTCTAATGGCTATATTTTTACCTCTAAAGCTTGTGTCTACCATTTGAAGCATCCTTTGAAAGGATTCCTTGCTTCTAAACTAAGTTCTGATTGATCCTCTGAAGCATGAAATTCTTTCTCTAAACTTACTTTGAAGCTTCTACACTTAACTTTTAGACTTCTAACAACTTCTACATCTTCTGAACTTGTTTCACTTCATTTCAGAAGTATCTTAGTGCATCTAAAATCCCTTTTTAAGTTTAGAATTATTTTTTTTGAGCATTTACTAGTTTTTCTTCCTCTGAAATTTTAAGCGTGATGAATTTCAACTTAATATGACCGTGTTTATATAGTTCATCACTTTGAAGTTACTTCCCAAATGTACTCAACCTATGTTATTTACTTATTTCTGAAATATTTAGGAATGTAAATCATTAGTACCTTAAATTTTCACTAACATGTTTACTCATTATTAAAACTTAGCTACTAGTTCATTTTCATTATCAAAATCAAGCTAATTAAAGAGGGTTAGACTCAATAGAACATGCCTGAAAAATGTACAGCAGGGAGCTTGAAGCAATGTATTTAAACCTTATGACCTCCATCTAAACTTGAAAATGTAGTATGATATGTTAAAAAGAGTGAGCCGATGCTGTAAATTTCTTATTTCTATAGAAGAAATAGGGGAAAGAACAGGTGACCCTTGAAATTGTCTTTTAGTTTACGTTGGAGAGGGGAGCATGGAAGAACTGGTGCATAAAGATAGGCTTGGGAAGCCTAATTGCGCTATTTAGGAGTGGTTTGTAAAATTCCCACCTTAGCCACCTGGGTGTAGTTTGCAAAATTCCCACTTTCTCTACTTGGGTCCAAATTGTAAATATCTTGCTTCCTCTTCTTGGTAGAGGAACCAAAGAGCATTTGGAGTTTTGCCTTTACCTCTTCTAATTGGTAGTGCAATCAAAGTCCAATTGATATTTTGCCTTTGCCTCCTCTAGTATTTAGTGTAATCAAAGGCCAAATGATGTTTTGCCTTCACTTCCTTTACTTGGTAGAGAAATCAAAGGCCATTTTGCATTGGGTGGACTTTTGTAACCCTATTTTTAGTGTTTTGTAATGAATTTTCCAATAATATAATTGGAAATACCACTTTACCAAAACACTTAATAAGTTGGTAAAATTACCAAATTGCATGTAAATATTCCATGTATTAAGAATCTATGCATAAATTTTGTCTAGGAATTTTCAATTCCATGCACATTATCTGATTGAATTTTCATTGACTTTGGTGGCTATTTGAGTAGACCCTATCATTTGGATCAACTCGAATTTTTTGACCGTCCACTAAAAATTATGTTTTTTGGAACCGTAACATGCTGCTAGATTTGATTCCCATTAGTGCCCTGTAATTGGATTTTCAACAAATCATGTTGTCACTTTTGTGACCTTGGGTGAGTCCCATGCCAAAATCGAATAGCATTAGAATCTACTCGCATGTCCCAAAAATCATCATACTTGAAGCTTGCCTATTCAAAATTTTTGCTGGAAATGTTCACCAAACATTCTAATCTATTTCGGAGTATTCTTATCGGTCCCAAGTCACTTGGTGCTAATGAATTGACTAGACCAATTTAATATTCATATGGGATGCATTTAGTAGCCCTTCATCATGGAATTCTAGTAGGATTGAAGTTTCAGCAGGATTGAGGCCATTTAACTTGTTCAGCAATTGAATTGAACGAGATAAAGTAGCCTTTCACCATCTTTGCTAATCAAAATTTTATTGACGATTTTGATCATGCAAACCAATCACCATTGATGATGCCTAGATGGGAAATACTCTGGCTATGTTGCTTCATCTCAGAATTATCATTGCATTATTGCTACTTGCGTCAATGATCCTCTCGTCATTGCCTATGCGACTTGGTAGCGGAGATTAAGGCACCATGTTGTTTTACTTTGCAACCTGGAACCGTAGTGTTGCTGGTAACATGGAGGATCCTCTAGCCTTTGATTGCGCTGGTAGGTAGCGGAATTGGACCCCCCTTGACTGCACGACTTGCTGAAGTGTGTTTGATGTCTACGGGACCTGCTAAAGCCCAACTGCACGTTCTGGCTCATGACGTGGAGTGCTTTTCCATGCTACGCAACCTGGCAGCGGAACCAAGCATCTTGACTATGCAAGAGACAAGCATGCATGACCTGCTTGCTTGGAATCCATGTTTGCATAACCAACTTGGATACAAATGTTGCTATCCATGGAGCCTACTTAGCCAGCATTTACGGCGTCTGCATGGATGTAGATGATGCCACCTGGAGGTAGATGATGCCACCTTAAGCTTAGCCTTCGCCTATGTTAGAAATGATCATGCGAGGTAGGCTATAAAACCAGTTGACTACCTTGCTTGCACGACCTTTGCTGGATTGGCCACTTTTGGAGACGCCTTTGTTGCTTGCGCGACCTGCCTAGCATCCCTTTGACTTCGCAAGAAGCAAGCTTGCGCGACCTGTCTCCGCGAGTGGCTTGCTGCCTGCTTGTACAACTAGCTGATCAGATAGCTTCCTGCCTGCGCGAGTGAACAATGCGAGTTTGCATTCTCATTCACCTTTTGCCTATGCCACTAGGTAGCGGAGATAGGGACGATGCGGCCGGCTAGTGCCTTTGCCTGCGCGACCTGCATGGAGACATTGCCTGCATGACTTTAATTGCTATGGCTTGCTTACAGGTGCACGTGGCCTTTGCCTAGACGTTGATTGCGTGAGTTCAACATGGTTGCCTTAAATTGCGCGACCTGCATCCTGTGCAACTTTTGATTTTTCTCAAATCATCTGCACAAGTGGCAGCCTTCAATAATATTTTATTATTTGTTGCAATATTGACTTTCTGCTGCAACATTAAATATGATCATGGAATTGAAGTTCTCCATTGCTACAACATCTGACTAAAATTCTCTTGATTTGTAACCTGATGTGGGTTGCTGCTGAAATATTGTCTTTGCTTGCATGAGTGCGTGGCAATAGAGGAGAGAAAATTACATGTTTCTAGAGTTCCCTTCCTGTCTACACCACTTGCTGCCATCACGAGAAGTTCCACACGCTGTTGAAGCCAACATTCAACACTTGCGCTACGAGCATCTTCACGTTGACTAAACGAGTTGCTACTTGTGCGATCTAGATTTTTTTGATGTTGCTTGCGTGAGTAGATTGCAAAATTAGAAGTTTGCTAGCCACGTGAATTGCTAGAACCTTGCAAGTGGTGTGGATGGTGGATTTTCTTCTTTGGACATGTCAGGAAGTCAATTTGAACATTTGGACAATGTAGCAGCCTTTCATTATGCAACTAGGATTGCATCCTGCTAGAGCAATATTGTTAATGTGTCCCAGAATTTTAGAAATGTAGTTTGTTCCCGCTCCCTCTTCTCATCAGCAAATCTAGATCGTCCACCATTTTTGCCCGCGCAAGCGTTGACCCTGCTGAATAGCGGCTTGGAATTTCACAGAGATCGAGTTTAACCTTGTGGATTAAATTTTAGGAGATGCTGATTTTCTAGTATCCCAACACTAGTCAACTATTCGTTACTTTCATCATATTCTTTAAGGAAATTGGGTCAATGGTGTCACATGCATTATATCTTCTCTTTAATGCTTTATTATACTTTTATAAATACCAAATTATTCAAGCAGGTTTGCTCCAATCAATTTCTTCTTTTTCTATGAAGCTGCAAAAGTTCAAAATTTAAATTAATACACAAATATAAATACTTATTCTAAGAATATCAATAAACTAATTATCTATCTATTTTATATATTTAAGCACTTACATTTTCAAATACACTCCAATTTCTCTCACAACCAGATTTATTGCTAGTGAGGCTAAGCACTTTTATAGCAAACTTTTGTAAGTTTGAAGCACCAACACCATAAAGAGCCCACCACTTAGTTGTTAAATAAATCATATAAATAGAAATGTTATTATTGAATAAAATTTTAAAAAAACCAAACTAAAAAAAAGTATTATACCAAGAATACAAATTTACTTGGGGCCACTATGCTTCTTTGTCTAATAGCCAAACTATTTCCAAAATGCCTTCAGCCTTCTTATACATGCTCAACTCCCTAGTTATTTTATCTTGTACTTTACTACTTGGAACCAATCTTGTGAGATAATTATATAATCTCTGTGTTACCTTTGGATCTATATCAATATTGGGATTTAAATAATAGAATTCTGGGTTTAAATAGTACACAACTACATGCAATGGCCTATGGACTTGAACTTCCCATCTTCTACAAAATTATCTAAAAATTTTCCTTATATTTCTCTTCATTTCTAGTAAAAGTATCTGCAATGACTTCCTTAGCCCCATCCATAGCTTCATAAATTTATACCATTGGAGGCTTCTTTTCACCGTCAACTAATATAAGTACATTAATGAGAGGGCCTATCACTTTAAGGGAATACATAATGTTTATCCAAAAAGAAGAACTTAAAACAATTTCCATTATTTTTTTAGCCCTTTTTCTTTTGCCCATTTGCTAGCAGTCTATTGTTTGAAGTAAAAATCTTTCTCAAGTTACCCTTTTGCTTGCAGATACTCAATAATATTATAAAAGCTGTCGAATATTTTATTTTTGTAGGCCTAAGTAACTCTTTAGACTATAAATTACCTCAATAAGTTCAACACACCCGTATGATTATAGATGTAACTATTTAGTGCAACTGCTTTCTTCATTATGGCATTCAAGTTTCAAATGTTTCATATATCTTCCAATATCAAATCTAAATAATGAGCAACACATGGGGTCCAATATAGCTGCTGATACTTTGCCTCAACAACCTCCCTAGACAACATATAAAATTAAGTATTAGCTCCAAAGTTAATGAATAATATAATATCATAAAGTGAATATGTAATAATATAAAAAATGTAAATACATTCTTATCGGCCATCACATTGTTTGAAGCACTATCAATGATGACTTAACAATGTTCACTTCTCTAATCTTCTGCACAAATTTATTGAGTAGCTCAAATATTTTTTTCTGCACTCTTCACATAAGAAGAGGCATCAATAGATTCAATAAACATTGTTCCCTTAGAACAATTCACTAAAAAATTAATCAATGTCTTGCCTCTTCTATCTTTCCATCTATCCGCCATAATAGTGCATCCTGTCTTAGCCCATTCTTCCTTATAATTAGCCATCAAGTTCTCTGTGTACCAACTCCTTCTTTAATAAAGGGACTTAAATTTCATGATTTGTTGGTGGTTTCATGCCAGGATCATATTGACCAATAGCTTCTATAGCTATTGCAAAAGTGTCACAATCAACTATATTAAATGGATCCCTAGATCATAAATCCACCATTCAATGTGTTTGCAAACCTTTTCTCTTAGTTCTTTCTTATGTGCATCACTTATCAAAGTCTGCTTTTGCTTTTCTATCTTTCTTTTCTCCACCACTTTCTCAAGATCAAGTGTGATAAATATGTCTATTGGCCCCTTTTGTCTTGGCTTTTTCAAAGGAGGAATTGTTTTGCTGCTTCCCCTAGAAGTTGCTATCTTTTTACCTTGATTGTCAATAATTGCAACATCATCCTCTTCTTCTTCAAATTCAAACCCATGTAAATCTTGCACTAAATTTAATCATTCTTTATCTTCTTTTTTCTTCATCATGTATTCACTAATCTCTTCTCTCATATGTTCAGTACATTTTTTACATTCGGCTGCATTTCTATATACACCTA
>JAYJMB010075641.1:0-22960 GCA_036873735.1 Pouteria campechiana
CCACATATCAACACTATGTTCAACAAGCATAAAATACAAAATTATGCCATTCAGGCACACCATACATAATTATACTTTATAATAGAATGTTCATCATTCCATTAATACACACATTTATATAACATGACATGATACATATCATTTAGTATAACAACCTGGGATATCCTCTATCCCCAAAATACATTTACATATTCAATAGAATTTTAGACTAGGATATTTATTATCCTTGCTACATAATACAATTACCTTAGATCATAATCATCCACTATTTTAATCTAGGGGTACTCTTTATACCTCGCATTTAGGCATCCATATACAAAAATAATATCTTTATGCCTAGAATAAGGGATAAATCTATCCCTGACATTCAATAATTACAAAACATCATAAATCTTATTCTTTAGACAAGCAAGGGATTTCAACAACTCCCAAAACAAAACATACATGCCTGGATTTTCAAACAATGGGATATTTTATATCCCCATTCATGCATTCAACAAATAAGAATGATAGCCTACTTACCTCTAGATTTACCAAAATTCCATGACTCTATAAGCTCCATAGCTTCTTATCCACACTCAATTTATCCTACACATAGAACATACACCAAAAATCAATTTACACATATATTTCAAGATATGTAATTTGGCATGGGTTTCATCTACATAAACCCGTGCATGACACTGAATAGATGGTTGTGGAAATTCAAGTGCCATCATGGATGGACTTGATCCATGCATACTTAAAGAATGGGGAGAAACCAGCAGATCCCCTAGAAGCAAAGAAATTGGCATGGTTCATGACAAAGTTTATCTATCTCGATGATAAATTATATCGCAGAGAGCACACATCCATATCTCTGATATGCGATAGAAAATAAAAGGCAAAAAATCATTGAGCAAATTCATGAGGGAGAATACAGAAATCACATTAGGGCCAAAACCCTAACATTTAAAGCAGTTAGATAAGGGAATTACTGATCCACTATAGTATTTGATTCAAAAGAGTACGTAAAGAATCAAATGTCAAAAACATACAAACATCCCATAGCTCCCTACCACCAAATTAACCATCATTAGTAATCCATGACTATTCTATCAATGGGGGATGGACATCCTAGGTTCATTCCTATGAGCAATAGGAGTGTGCAAATATATCACTAGCATCGTGGACTACTTCGTTAAATGGGTGGAATCTAAAGCAATATGATCTATATTGGTTGTCCCATTGGAAGGATTTGTGTTGGGAAACATCATGTGTCGATTCAGAGCACCTCAAGTTTTGATCACAGATAATGGAACTCAGTTTGATAGAAAATCTTCCTAAAACTTTTGTGCCTCCCATGGGATATAACAAAAATTCTCTTTGGTAGCTTACCCTCTAACCAATGGACTAGCAGAAGTAATAAATAAAAGTATCGTAGAAGGACCAGGGTTTGCAATATCAAAAATTTTAGGAAAATTTTTGCCAAATTTTTTGATTCTGCATATTGGTGAAATGATTTCTCCAGGGAAAATTTTGTAGTGAGAGGATTAGGTGAAAAAATAGAAATGATGGCGAAATATCACCAAAATCTTACTAAGATAGCGAGTTCTCACTGAATAAAAGGGGAAAACTCTAGCAATAGCCCTAGTCATTTTCGAAACTCATCTCTGCCTCCCAACTACCATTTTTGAAACCGTTAGTGATGATAATGCAACCAAAAATCACATCTAGGAGAGTTCAGAGGCTTGCAAGGGTTTTCTCTTCCATTTTGGGAATTTTCGAGCTTACATCGATTTTTCAGCTTCAAAATCCTAAATGACGTTTTTGAAATCATATTTCAGAGTAACTTACATGCATTTCCAAGCTTGAATCTAGCACTAAGAGGAGCAACTCCTCATGCATTTCCAAGCTTGAATCCGGCACTAAGAGGAGCAACTCCTCCCTCTTCCGGCGACAGCTCCTGCGGACCTCATTTTTCTCCTTTTTCTCCTTCGAATCCACCCAATTACCTTCCGAAAATGCTTGAGTAATTGAAATCTCAGATCAAGAATCAAAATCCCCGTTTAATCCACAATAGCATGCATCATTGGGAGTCAAGACGTGGGATCAGCCTGTGATAATGACGAGGAAGACAAACGAGGGCGTCTTTCATCCCTGGAGGATTTTAGTCGGTTCGGTGACTTTGGTCCGTCGGTTCGTTGGTCCATCCATATGTTAATTCCCTCTTATTTGGGTAATATCACTAATAAGGTTTATTTTAATTTTTAATTATGATTTATTATTATTTTTTAATAATAATAATTATTATATTATGATAACTGGATGAAAGATACACTTCATAAACACTTTATTAATAGATTTTCCCCTTTGATTATAAATGTAATATAATTGCTCTCAAAAAATAATAATGATCCTTCAGAAAGTGTATCTATTAATATTAATGAAGTACAACCCAAATAAGAGGGATTTTATGATCTTTTTGAAGAACCACACCCCTAGGTTGTTCATTTTATTAATAGATACACTTACTGTGATACACTTCCCCAATTATAATTTTTTAGTAATAATAATTTTATTATATTATGATAACCGGAAGAAAGATACACTTCATATCACACTTTATTAATAGATTTTCTATTTCTAGCACTTGAATTTAAACAACTTTTAAACATATGAGAAATAAATTTTTAAAAATTTATTTAATTTAAATAATATAAATATTATTTAATAGTAACAAAATTAACTAACATATACTTTATATTTTTGTAAGTTATGAAAATAAATAGATTTTTCTTATGATTTTTAAAAATTACAATATCAAAATTGGGGTAGAAAATTTAGTAAAATTAACAATAAAAAGACATCTATAATTAGAATCATATATTGGTGCCTATCTTATTAAATTTATTTTATACAATTGATGTTAATTATTTCATAATATTATTATTTTTATTTATAAGTTCACTATGCCAAGCTCAAGTATGGGAAAAAGGCAGTAAAAATAAGTCACGGGATATTACTTGGGAGCATGGAAAGTCATTAGATAAGTATCCAAATGTAGTAGAGTGTAATTATTATTGTCGACAAATAAAGTTTGGGGGTATTGCAAGATTGAAGGAGCATTTAGCTGGAGGGTACAAAAATGTTAGAAATTGCCCCAAGGTGCCCCTAGAAGTGAGAAAGTTGATTAAAAGGGTTCTAGTACAAGGGGTAAGCTTTCAGGAGTCAAAAAAGTAGAATGAGGGAAATATTTCTGAGAGATTATATGGATTTTCAAATATGGTGGATGTTGATGCTGATGAGGATGAAGAGAATGATGGTGATATCAGAAGAGCTATGCATGCCTCTAGTGCGGAGCAATGGGAAATAGAGCAAATAATTCAGCTAGAGATGGATAGGCAAATGGTTCCATGGGTCTGTTAGGCAGGTTGGTGGTGATAGTGGAGGTGATGGTGGTGGTGGTGGTGGTGGTGGTGGTAGGAGTGGTGGTGGTAGTGGAGGTGGTGGAAATGGTGGAATTATGGGATATTTTGGACATAGCAAGAGTGTAAAAATGGCCCAACCTAAATTGTATGGACACGTAGGTGGAGTACAAAAGAAAATAAAGGATATGTACAAAAGGGAAGGGATAGTGTTGGCTAGCTTCGCAAGTTTTGATTGAAGTTTTTTTTCTACAATGCAATTCCAACACATGTAGCAAATACAGTTGCATTTAAGAATTTTGTAGTTGTTGCTCAAAGAGAGGGGGAACATGTAAAACTCCCCATAGGAAGGGAATTTATGGAAAATATTTGAAGGGAGAGGTGACAGAGATAAATGACTAGATCAATAGTCAAAAGCATCATTGGGATACTTATGGAGTTACCATAATGTGTGATGGGTGGACGGGCTCAACAAAAATGTCTATAATAAATTTTATAGTATACTGCAGAGGGATATCAACATTCATAAAGTCAGTAGATGCATCGGCATATGTAAAGGATGCCCATTACATTGAGGGAGAATTAGAGAAAATGATTGAATGGGTTGGTGCGGATCGTGTAGTGTAGATTGTTACTGATAGTGGGAGTGCTAATAAAAAAAGCTGGGAAAGCACTGAAAGAAAGAAGCTCTTTTTATTAGACCCATTGTGCTACACGTTGTATTGATCTAATACTAAAAGATATTGGTCACCATCCAGTTGTGCAAACAATAATAAAAAATGCACGTATGGTGACCAAGTTTATATATAATCACAGTTGGGTTTTTTCCTTGTTTCACAAGACATCTGGATATGATAGAGAGATTGTTCGTCCTAACAAGATGAGTTTTGCTACAAATTTTATTGCACTGGAAAGCTTGTCCAAGGTTTATCAAACCCTCACGACAGCTTTTAACACTGATGAATGGCAGACCTCAAAATATAGAAAGATGGCAAAAGGGAAGAAAACAATGAATATTATTATGACAACATCACTTTGGGATTGTGTGAGATGAGTATTGGGCATACTAGATCCTATCTACTGAGTTTTGTGGATAGTGGACAATGAGACATATCCATCCATGGGTTCCATGTATGAGTCCATTCGTTTCATGATGCAAACCATCAAGGAGAACAATCCCAAGGGTGTAGATCAGGTGTTGCAGATTATAGAAGCTCATTGGGAGGGTATACTAAGTCATCTTTTACATGTTGCTGGTGAGTACATAATTTAATAAACCTATTTTCATCAAATATGTATAGAATTTTCCTATTTACATAATCTAATTTTTGCAGCTTATTACTTAAATCCCAAGTATCATTATGAGCGGCTTCTAGGTCAAGATGCCTAGCTTGGCACCTTGGTTTTTCAAGTGTTTGAAAAGCTTTTTCCCAACAATCCCAATGTTGAGAATCTTGTAAGTGAGGTATTATATATAACTTAATATACCTATACCATTTCAAGGATAGTTTGTTGATTAAGAATTGCATATTGATAATATTTATTTTGTTCAATGTTCTAGTTGATGTACTTTCAAGATGCCAAGGGGTTATTTGGGATGAATGTAGCAATCAAATCAAGAAACAAAGCAATACCATGTAAGTAAAGGATATTGATTTGATAATAAATTGTCTACTTTTTATTTTAAATTATTGATAAATCCAAAATTTCTTTCATAGGTGAGTGGTGGAATTGTTATGTGACAGAAACACTAAATCTAAGACTATTAGCATGTAGATTACTAAGTCAAATAGTATCTTTCTCTCCATGTGAGCATAACTGGAGTACATTTTCTTTAATTCATACATGCAAAAGAAACAAATTGGGATATAAGAGGCTCATAGATTTGGTATTCTGTCATTATAATATGCGGCTTTGGGAATGATTGCTTTGATATAAAAAAAGCTCTCTTGAAGATCCATTGGACTCAATGATGATAGGGCATTACGTTCACTTGGAGAAAGATGATGATAGAAGAGGACCCTTTATATGAGTGACTAAAGTGTAATGATTTAGATACTACAAATAGAGGGTTAGAACCTGCTATTTCTAATATAGTTCGTGAACAAGGGGTAAATGTACAAAGAATATTGGAGGTGGAGAGAACCCCAATAGATGACTTTGATCCACTAACAAGATCTGAAAGCACTACTCAATCAACCACACAGTCTTCATCAAGAATACAAAGTGGTGGTGGTACTGATGATGATGAGGAGGATGATGATGGTGGTGGTGGTGGTATGAGTGACACTTCAATTAGCCAAAGGCCTCTTAGTCCATCCACAGTAGAAGCTGACTTCCAACATGCTAGCAAGATGAAGATTATGGTACATGACCACCTCGAGATCCTCTCTTTACAGAGGAAGATGACTTGGTGAATAATATGACTGCCACCTCCATTGGTATGGATAGTAGTGAGTAAGGGTTTAGTTGTGGATATCAAGAATCTCAATATTCTTATGTCGGAGATTCTAAATATTATTCTGAACAGTCTTATGGTCAGACACCATACAATCTGGATAATGGAACCGAAGCATCTTCATCTTCTCTCCCTGTATGGTATGACTTATATCTAGGTGGTTTCTATAGTCATTGGCCAGAAGCAATGGAGGAAAACCATGGAGATGATAAAATTAATGAGCTTGCAGGAGTTTTTTTGTGGTGAGGTATAGTAATAACATGTTTCATACTATAGGCATATGTTTAATTGCTTTATCTGCTTTTACATGATTGGTATGTTTCTTTTATGTAGTATATGTTGACATTTAAAGTAATATTTTTTGTTCTATATGTAAATTTAGATTTATCATGATTTATTATGATGTTTTTTGAAATATTTTCTAATTTTTCTGTATTTTTTAAATTTTTTATATTTTAGCAAAATAGTTTGACAAAATTTTTTATAATTTTTTCAAAATTAGCAAACTTTTCTCCTTTTTACCTGAGTGAAATTTCCTCTATTAGTGAAATTGTGAACACTGAGAAGGACTATAAAGAAAGTTGGAAGGGTTAGGAGGCAACTGGTACATTGAACTCCTCAAAATATTATGGGTACTCCAGATGCTTTCGAAAAAGTCCATGGATGAAACACCCTTTATGCTCACCTACGGTTCTAAAGCTATTATACCAATTGCATTATAAATTCCTTCTGTTAGGGTCCAAAACTTTAACTTGGAGTTGAACAAGAAAACCCTCAGTGCTAATCTCAACGTGCTTGATGAAGCCAGAGTTAACGCCCAAGCAAGAGCCGCTAAACACCAAAACTAGGTAAGATAGTATTATGACGGGAGGCTCAAAACAAGAGGCTTTTGGGAAGTCAACTTGTCTTGTGAAAAGCATTGATCAATAATCCTACTGTACTTGAGGAAAGCTAACACAAACATGGGAAGGACTAATCAATCAGTGAAGTCTTAAATAATAGAGCCTACCGACTATAACAACTTAATGGAAAGACTATTCCATAGAACTGGAAAGTCGAACATGACAGAATGATTGTCATATTTATATTCCTGGCTTGGTGTGAACTATGGTGTTTTTGGATTGATTATTTTTTATTAACGTGCCTACTTACTAAGTTGCCTGGACTCACACCTTCTTATTCTATATTTTTATCTGGCAAGTTAGGTAAAGAATTCCAACTTTGGGTTGAGACCAGTGAGTAAACTTGAAGATATTTTCAGATGGTATGATAAATTGGGATTGAAATCCCTTAATGTAGATGTAATTGTATTTGATTCGAATGTTGTTTACTATAATAATTGTGATTCTAGATTATGTAAATAAAAAGCATTGGCATGTCATATTACATTAGTTAGAATATTGTGACAGTAGAATATGATTTTCTTAAGATGTATTGCCATCATGATACCGTTCTAATCTTGGACAGAGCTGTGAGTATGGGTGTGTTGTAGATTGAAATATTGTCTTATAATTCTTGAAATGTAAATTTTATATGATTCAACATATGTATATTAGGTCTAAATGCTTGTATTTCAGGGTAGACTCTATTGAATTTTTGGCATCGATTTCCTTTAGAAGTTAGGAAAATATAGGTAATAATGAAACGCATAAGCCCAAGGGTGGGGCGTGACAAAATGGTATGAGAGCCTAGTGACTTATCTGTGTGCTAAGTCTAATATGAGTGATAAGCCCAGGTCATGATGGCAATGGTTAGTGGAAGGAAATAGGAAGTGACATGCCAATACAGGTTGACGAATCCGGAAAGATATGGAAGAACATTAGCTTAAGAGTAATAGGAAGGGGTGAGGAAAAAACAATAATAGTAAGGTCATGTGAATGGTTATGATATTGTACAGGGAATATTGATATGGAAGGAAGGTGATAAGTGCTGTGATAGCACAAGTATGACTGAAATGAATATTTATATTGGTAGCATATAATTGCTATGATTAGAGTAGCTCAGTGAACTGTAGTGGTGCCCATATGCACACCTTATTGACATGTTTGTTTCATAATGTCTGTGAATGTGAATTGAAATTATGAAACTATGAAGTTTCATGAATCAGCATGTGTACTCTAATTATGTGAATTATCATGATCAATTGATTGATTATGAGGTGTTGTGGCATAATTCCGAGATGTGTATCTGGGTGAATGGCTTATTGTATATGTTTTGTTGAGTTATTCAGAAATGAGTAACTTTTGTAATTAATTATTTTTCATGAATTTTGATTATTGTTTGATGATTTTAGTAATATGATGTGTGATATCTATGAGATACAATTAGGCTTGGAAAGGTTTGAATGCCTTCGTGGAATAGATGCCAAGATGGCATGTAAGTAATGTGAATTGACACCTGCGGGGTGTGGACATGCATTAGTGGCAGGGTACCTGATGTTTTGCATTATGGGCATGGAAGCATTCTTTGATTCTCTGATTGACTATTGTCAATGATGGCATGTATATGTATTTTGATTGGAATGAATTGTTATGTATATTATGATTAAAAATGATGAATTTGATCATTTATATGTTTTGAATGATGTGAATGGATTGGATTATGATTGGAATGACGAAATTGTGTAATGTTATGTATTGGATTTGGCTGGTTTACATGATGTGTCATGGATATTGTATTGCATAGCATGCCATCATGAGTCATGAACATGATGGGTATGATTGAATTATGTGTATGTCATGGTGTTATATGAGACGGGGGATATTAGATGGAAGAAGGATACCTGGATGGCATGGTTGTGAAAGCCAGTTTGGCCTGGATTGGATGTGAAACATATGAGGTGTGAGGGCCTGTATGGCCAGATATGGATACTATTGGTTGGCATAGTGGCCTGGACGGTCAAATGTGGATCCGCCTGTGATGGCAAAGAGGCCTGGGATGGCCTGGCCGTGGCCTACGATGGCGAAGAAACCTGTGATGGTCTGGATTTCGTCTGTGATGGCAATGCTGCTTGTGATGGCGATGAGGTCTGCGATAACCTAGACCTAACATTCCTATAGGATGAGGCTTGGAATTGGCTGTGATGCCTGGATAACTCGAATATGATGTGGAGACTTGGATTGTTTGACTTGAGACCTGTATAAGGTGTAGGCCTAGATGGCCTGGTATTCAAATGCCTAGCTGGCGTGGTGGCCTGGATTGCCTGGATTGGATATAAGTGGCACAAGAGTATTCTGACCTGAGTGATAAATTAATGTTGAGGCTGAATAGCCTAGATTCTTATAATTTATGTATTGTGAGCATTATACTGAGTTGTTGCATTCATACACTATTGTGTAGCATGGAATTACTATGTTTTAGAATTAATGATACAGTATCTAATAAGAACGTCTTATGAGATGATCCCCCAGAATTCTATAGCATGCTACACAATAGTCTATGAATGCAACAACTCAGTATAATGCTCACCAAATTTGCAATAGGAAGGGATTGTGGGAGATTTGAACATGAAACTGAAGAAAAAAGAATCCCCCAAAACCCAAATCAATAATAGGAAGGGATTTTGGGAGATTTAAACATGAAATTGAAAAACAAGAAGGGATCCCCCAAACCCAAACTTGAAATAGGAAGGGATTCAGAGAGATATGAACATGAAACTGAAGAAGAAGGAAGGGATCCCCGAGAACTCAAACCTGCAATACTAAGGGATTTTGGAAAATTTTAACCTAAAACTGAAGAAAAAGGAAGGGATCCTTTGGAATCAGATCCTAAAATAGGAAAGGATCTTGGGAGACCTAAGCTTGAAAAAGAAGAAAAGGGAAGAGATCTCCTAAAACTCTTAACTCAAGATAAGAAGGGATTCTGGAAGACTTAAACTTGACAAAACTGAAGACAAAGGAAAGGATACTTTAGAACCCGAACCTAAAATAGGAAGGGATTTTGGGTGACATGAACTTGACAAAGACGATGGAAGGGACCCTAAGAGGCCCAACCTAGAAGACAACAAAATCATAGTTGACTTAAACATAGAAAAAGCAAACTCAAAATAAAAAACTGGGATAGAATCATAAATAGAAGAGGAGTTGTAGTGGGAGAAAGGGTAGCAATAGGCCATACCTTCACAAACACCAAAGGGGAAAAGCACAAGTCAGTTGCACTAGAAGGCTTCCCCCTCCAAAACTAGAAAGGGTTGCATCTGTAACAATGGGAACATAATGCAAAACTCCTCCTAAAGATACATTGGAATCCTCTTTGGTCACCAAATCATCATTTATAGAAACAACTCGATGGGGAGAAGAAGTCTGTTTTGCTTCACCCAATGAAGCAATAGAACAGGAGGAAGAAGAAGAATCAGAAGAGTGGGAAAACACTGTTGAACCTCTATCGGATGATGCTTCCACCGATTCCTTTATGGGAACTACAAATGATCCCAGGAAGTCCTATGGTTCTGGAACCATCCTTGAAGCGGCTCTGGGACGAAGCCTTTCTTCTACGGAATTTGTGGACTGAGATAAATGAGACAAGGAAGGAACAACAAAAGGTGGAACTGGTGGAGGGATAGACGACCACTTCCATGCTATGGTTTTAATGCTCTTGGGCTTCTCAGAAAGCTTTACGGAAGCGATAGGCTAGCAGGCTAGCCCAGGTGGGAGATGAGTAGGGGTTTCCTTCTTATTATGGAAGCTTACTCAAGAAACCAGATAGAAAGGAGAGGCAGAGGATTAGGAGTTAGAACCTCTTGACCGGGAAAGCCATACAGAAGATTGACCTCCCTACAAGAGTCATCTGAAGACAAACAGTCTACTTAGAGTTTTTTCATTGACATTGTATTATACATAAGAACAGATAAACAATACTCTTCTAGGGAAGAGCGCTACCATTGGACGAGCTGCATTGGTAGCCCATTGATTTGGAAATAGCTATTGAGCGTGGGCTCGAGTAACTCACATCCTATGATGTTTTCAGTTACCGTCTCAATGGGAGACAAATGCAGTGTGAGGAATAAAATAAAGTAACTAGTAGAATTTGGACTCTTAGTAAGGGAAAAAATTGATTCCAACATGTAGACAGTGAAGATGGGCACATGGCGAAGATTGTGCACTCAGTGATAAACTGACACAATGTATCGCTAACTATTGGGAACAAGTTAGCTAGAGGAAAAATTATACTCTTTAAGGCTATAAAGTTTGAATGAAAAAGATGAAAACCCCACCTAGAGGGAGTTCAAAGAAATAGAGATAAAATCCTTTTGCGGGTGATCAGGAAGAGTATAAAGGGAAGGTAAGATCCAAAACATACCTCCAAGCTGAGTATTGGTGTGGAACTCTTCCTTGGTGCTATTAGAGATGCAAGCATTGAATTTGTTGATAGTCATTATTGAACTTGAGAAAACAAGAAAGCTTTGGAAGAGAAGAAAGCTTGGAAAGAAGGTTTAGGAAGGAATGAGAGCACAAGTGGTGGAATCAAAAAATGTGGAAATGGTGTAATGAGCCTTATATGAATATCATGCATGAAAACTACCTCTAGTTTTGGAAAAATTCGGATACTAGAGTAGGAAACCAACAACCATTTCATCATGTCTTATTAAAACCTTGTACACATTGGTGAATGTCGTTGCAAGAATGTGACACATCTGTTATTAAAACCTTGTGGGAAATTGACAACCATTTAATATGAAAAGATAACTAAATGGAAGCAATAGCTGGTCAAAAGTGTACAAAAGCATCATTCAGACAGAAGTGTTCAGAAGTGTCATCCAAACAAGGAGCGCTGGACAGATGCATTAAAGATAACGAAAACAGAAATATCATTCAATTAAATAAAGATGTTATAAAGGGACATTGTGTCAAAAATAAGAAGATAATTCATTAATCTTACAACATGAAAGGAGTATAGTGAAACAAATTTTGACTTCAACAGAAAAAACTAAAAACCCTTATTAGTAGTGACAAAAAAAAATAGGAATGAAAACTATAAAAACTATATAATTTAATTGGGTCAAGGCATCTACGATTGCCCTAGCTCGATAATCTAGCACCAAGCATCCGCTAAATCTTCCTTTAGGGCTTTCACCCTATTTAGTGCCTCCATGTGCTTAATGGCACATTCAGTGAGGCATTGATTGGTCACTCAAAGTAATGAATGGGTGAACTTGTGCTGACCTTCAAGGAGGAACTTCATCTCTTGAAGCAATCTGTCAATATCTTCATTGGAGGCCAGTGAATTACCAAATTGGAGCTCTATGGGTCCATCTTTGGAATAATTTTTGGTTGTGAAAATGTCAATAGGCAACTACTTTTATAAGCCATGTGGGAAAAGTTTTTATGCATTGGAAAAGCTTTCGTGGATGGAAATTTGATAAGGGCTAAAAATAGCCCATATTGATATTGGTACATGGATCTACATTAATGCTGATGTGTGAACTTACATTTTATGAATATGGGAAATTGAACCTAATGAAAGTGGGCATAGAAGACCAGGCATACCAGAAAGATAGGTTTCACTACGGCGCTAGTGTTAGGGAACCGTAATACGAGATAAGTTCTATATTTGACAGATTAGCCATGTAGACTCTAACGTCAATAGGAGACCTATTCAAACCACGACATAAAAACCGCTCTTCTTGCGCACTAACCCAAGCTCAACTATAAAAACACTGGTATCATACCCTATGGACATAAGCTCTTAATTATCTATACACCTCTCTCACGGTCCTATTATTGACTTAATGCTAGACTGTTCATTTTAGGACCATCCCTGGCTCCCTCTGAACTTTTTCTTTGTCTTATAGAATCTCCAAGAAGGATTCTTTAAGAGCAATTTTGGTGCAAACCCAAACAATCTTGTTTGGCCTAAAATACCACAAAAGGCCTTCAATGTTGCTGACTTAGGCCAATTAGTAATGGCTAGAATTTTTTCTGAATCCATAGCTACTTCGGCTTGGTTGATGATGCGACCCAAATACATCACCTCCCTTCGGCCAAAACTGCATTTTTCTTTCTTGACATATAATTGTTAAGATCTCAAAATAGAAAATGCAATACCAATATGCTTTAAATCATTTGCATTAGTTATTATATAAATCAAAATGTTGTTAAAAAATATCAGAATAAGCTTTTGAAGATAATCCTTGAAAATGGAGCAGTGATTTCAGTTTCGAGAATTTTGAGTGGATTCTTGCTAAAATTCTCATTTTGGAACCCTGGCGAAAGATAAAGAACAATGGAGATTCGATGGGTTGGACAAAATTCTTGAGAAATTGGGAAATTATCAAAAATTTCCCCAAAATCTCAAGATAAAAGGAAAATGTTGCCTAGATTTTCAATTTCATACAATTTCTCATTGAAAATTTCACCGAGAAAATGGAAATAAAAGCTAAAAACGCTAGATGCAAGCTAAAATTTTTTGAAACACACCTCTACCTCTCCAATACCATTTTTCGAAACCCCCATTACATGTTTTTCAAAGAAACAACTACATTTGGATTGTCGATTGCAAGATTGGAGTTGAGTGGCAACGCTGTCAACTTTTGATTCATCTATATTCCATCCCAAAATGATTTTTCAACTTTGAAATCACAAAAGGAGGTTTCGAAATCCATTTTGGAATGGATTTTCTGTGATTTTCGAGGTTAAAGTCGATGCGTAAACAACCAACTTACCTCCCTTCCATCAACAACAGCCTGTAACCCCCTTTTTCTAATTATTCCTCTTCAAATCCATCCCATTAGCTTCAAAATCACTGCTGGAGTGGTCGAAATTGCAAGAGGAGTGTTCGAAATCCATCTTCAAATGGATTGGGCATGAGGTCTGAGGTGGAAACCGCTGTGCATGGTTCACAACAGCAAGGGCTTCATTTGTCAGTTGCCATTCATGCTATTTTGGTCCAATCCATTTACACTAGTTGATTTTTTCACCCATTTGGGTTCTGAATTAGCAATTTTCACCTGAATCAGGTTTTTTTTCTATTTTTCCTTTAAAGTTTTTGGGGTAAATGCATCTATTATACTAATAATCATGATTTATCATAATGTTTGAGTATTTTGTTAATAGATATTTCCATCATATGAATTAAAATGGGTTGTAGATTGAGCTTTCTATTTAAATAACTTTTAAAACATATGAGAAATGACTTTATTTTTTTAATTTAAATAATATTAATATTATTTAACAGTAATAAGAATTAATTAATTATGTTATCCCTTATCATATAATTATTTATAGAGTTAGCTTTTAACATATGTATTCTTATTTTTGTAAGTTATGAAAATAAATGGTTTATATAATAATTTTTAAAAATTATAATATCAAATTGGGGTAGAAAATATTTATAAAATTATTGATAAAAGGACATGTATAATTAGAATCATAAATTTATGCATAAATTTTTTAAGTATAAAAAGGGATGATGTCTTTCTTGTTCAACTTATTTTATATAACTAATATTAATTATTTTATAACATTATTTTTATTTATAGGTTTACTATGTCGAGCTCAAGTGCTTGAAAAGCAATAAAAATAAGTTGTAGGATATCGCTTGGGAGCATGGGAAGCCATTAGATGGGTATCCAAATGGAACATAGTGTAATTATTGTGGTCAGAAAATGATATCTAGGGGTATTACGAGATTGAAGGAGCATTTAGTTGGAGGGTACAAAAATGTTAAAATTTGCCCCAAGGTGCTCCCAAAAGTGAGAAAGTTAATTAAAAAAGTTCTATTGTAAGGGGTGAGCTTTTAGAAGTTAAAACAGTAGAACGAGAAAAATATTTTTGAGAAATTATATGGATTTTCAAATATTGTGGATGTTAATGAGGATGAGGATGAGGGGAATGATTGTGATATGATGAGCTATGCATGCCTCTAGATTCGAGCATTGGGAGAGGGAGCAAATGATTTGACTAGTGGAGAATAGGTCAATATTCCATGAGTCTATTAGAGTGGTTGGTGGTGTAAAGGGTGAAATTATGAGATATTTTGACCATGGCAAAAGTATAAAAGTGGTTGAACCTAAGTTGTATAGGTAAGTAGGAGTATAAATGAAAATAAAGTGAATGTTTAATAAGGGAAAGGATAGTGTTTCCTGACTTGGAAAATTTGGGTCCAATTTCTTTTTTTACAATGAAATTCTAGCTCATGCCATAGATAAAGTTGCATTTAAAAAACCTTTTAGCGGTTGCTTAAAGAGAGGGAGAGAACGTCAAGCCCCCCACATGAAGGGATATATATGGAAAGTATTTGAAGAAAGAGGTAGCAGAGATAAATGATTGGATAAACAATCAAAAACATCATTGGTATACTTATGGGGTAACCATCACATGTGATGGATGGATGGGCCCAACAAAAATGTCTATAATTAATTTTATGGTGTATTATAAAGGCATATCAACTTTAATAAAGTTAGTCGATGCATCATCTTATATGAAAGATGCCACCTACGTCGAGCAGGAATTAGAGAAAATGATTGAATGGGTTGGTGCAAATTGTGTGGTGCAAATTGTTAGTGATAATGGGAGTTCTTATAAAAAGGCTGGAAAATTACTAGAAGAGAGATATTCTTTATATTGGACCTCTTGAGCTGCTCATTGTATTACTCTGATGTTAGAGGACATTGGTTGTCGTCTAGCTGTGCAAAAAATAATTCAAAATGCATATACAGTGACCAAGTTTATATACAACCATAGCTAGGTTCTCTCTGTTTCACACGACGTCTAGATATGACAAAGAGATTGTTCGCCCTAGTAAGACACAATTTGCTATGAATTACATTGCATTGGAAAGCTTGTACAAGGCTCACCAAGCCCTCACCATAGCCTTCAACTCCAATAAGTAGTGTGCTTTAAAGTATAGAAAGACTGTAGAGAGGATGAAAACACATGATATTGTTATGATAGCTACATTTTGGGATCATGTGCGATGGATATTGGGCATAACAAAGCCTATCTATCAAATTTTAAGGACAGCAAATAATGAAACTTATCCATCATGGGTTCTATGTAAGAGTCATTTTATAATGCAAGCAATCTAAGAGAACAATCCTAAAGATGTAGATTGGGTTCTGGAGATTATAGAGATTCGTTGGGAGGGCATGCTAAGTCATTCCTTATATGCTACTGGTGAGTATGTGATTTAATAAGTTTCAGTTTCATAGAAATTTATATTAACTAACTTAATTTATAATTTCTACAACTTATTTTTTAAATCCCAAGTATCATTATGAGTGGCATATAGGTCAAGATGCCCTGCTTAGCAGCCCAGTTTTAAGGTGTTTGAAAAGCTTTTTCCTAATAATCCTACTGCTGGAGATCTTGTAAGTGAGGTAATTGTATACAACTCAATACACTTATATTATTTTCAAAGAGAGATCAATGAGTAAGAATTGCATATTAATGGTAATTATTTTTTACAATGCTATAGTTGATGTACTTCCAAAATGCTAAGGGATTCTTTGAGATGAATGTGGCAATCCAATCAAGAAGTAAAGCGATGCCATGTAAGTAGAGCATAATAAAATCATAAATATGTTACATATTTTTTATTCTAAAATAATACTAAATCTAAATTTCCTTTTATAGGTGAATGATGGAATTGTTATGGAACGAAAACCCCCAATTTGAGGTTGTTGGTATGTAAACTATTGAGCCAAACAGTATCTTCATCGCCATGTGAGTGCAATTGGAGCACATTTTCATTAATCCATACATGCAAAAAAAAAACAAATTGGAATATCAAAGGTTATAAGATTTGGTGTGAGGCTTCGAGAAAGATCATTTTGATCTGAAGAAAGCACTCCTGAAGACCCATTGGATTTAATGATGATAGGGCATTATGCTCACTTGTAGAAAGATGATAAAAGAGATGACCCCTTATATCAGTGGCTATGGTCCAATGATTTAGATATTGGGAATGGAGGGCTACTATTACTAATATAGCTCATAAACAAGGACTAAATGTACAAAGAATATACCCCAATAGATGACTTTGATGCATTGACAAGATTTAAGATTTGAAGGCATAGAGTCTTCTTTAAGAACAAAAAGTGGTGATGGTAGTGGTTGTGGTGATGATTTTGATGCCAACAATGATGATGATGATGGTGATGCTCTTAGGAGTGGTGGTATGGGTAACACTTCAAGTAGCCAAAGGCCTCTTAGTCCAAGCATAGGAAAAGTAGACTTCCAACATGCTACGTAAGATGAAGATTATGATGCACGACCACCTGTGAGATCCTATGTGAGAAAGAATGGAAGTAAAAAAAAGTGGCCTTTACAGAAGAGGATGACTTGGTAGATAGTATGACTGTGATATCTATTGGTATGCATAGTAATGAGCAGGAGTCTAGGAGCAAGAGTCTAGTTATAGGTATACATTTTTATGGCTATTGTGTTAGAGATTATTCTCAAGAATTTCACAATCTTATGTCGGAGATTCTGAATATTATTCTCAACAGTCTTATGGCCAGATACTATACTATCTGGATAATAGAACCAAAGCATCTTCATCTTTTATCCTTAGGTCATACAACTTATATCTAAGAGGTTTCTATGGTTATTATGAGGAAGCACAAGAGAAAGTCCATGTCGATAATGAAACTAATGAGCCTGCATAAGTTTCTTTTTGGTGGTGAGGTATAGTGATAACATGTTTTATATTATATGCATATATTTAACAACTTTCTATGATCTAAATCCCCCATTTAGTAGTATTTCACAGTAGATATTTACTTTATTTTCTTTTGCCTCATTGGTATGTTTCCTTTATATCGTATATGTTGACATTTAAAGTGATGTTTTTTGTTCTAAATGTAAATTCAGATTTATCATGATTTATTATGAAGTTTTATGGAAAATTTCCTAATTTTTCTTCATTTTTATTTTTTTAATATTTTAGCAAAAACGTTCTGCTAAGTTATCAATAATTTCTCAAAAATTATCAAAATTTTCTCCTTTTAGGCTTAGTGAAATTTTCTCCTGAGTGAAACTGCGAACACTGAAATGGAGTTCATCAGTAACTGAAAGGTTGATAGAGCATTTGTCAAGCCAAATGACATGACCAAACATTCATAATGGCCTTAATAAGTATAGAAGGTAGTCTTATCAAAATCACTAGGATTCATGTGTATTTGGTGGTACCCAGAGCCAAAATCAGGTTTAGTAAAGAAGGATGCTTAATATAATTCATCCAATAATCCATTGATAATGGGTATTGGAAATTTTTTCTTTATAGCCAACTGATTTAGAGCCCTATAATCGACACACGTCCTCCATGATGCATCATGTTTCTTTACTAATAACACGTGTGAAGAATAAGGGCTGGTACTTAGTCTAATAACACCTGATTTCAACAAGTTAGTCATCACATTTTCAATCTCAGCCTTGCGGCAATGAGGGTACCTATATGGCTATATGGAAACAGGCCTCCTGTCTCCTTTTAACGGAATTTGGTGGTCATGAGATCTTCTAGGAGGAAGTCCACGCAGCTCTTGAAACATATTCACATAAGTTTTCAAAATTTTATGGAGTTGCACATGAATATTATGTTGAGAGATTTTAAGAGCGGAGATACCTTGGTTGTTATGCTTGGACAATGAATATACTTGTAATAAAATGCCTTCCTTCTTTCTCTTGGCTTCCTTACTGAATTAATTTTCATCCACAACTTTATCTTCAGATGTCTATAACTTTATCTTCAGATGTCTGCATCCCATGTAGCATGAACTCCTTGCCATTGACATTAAATGTCATTTTCAACCTATGAAAATCCCAAATGATGGGACCCAAAGTGCTCAACCATTGAGCACCAAGTACTAAATCATAGCCCTCTAATGGTAATAAATAATGATCTACCATGATAGATACCCCTTGTAGTAGCATGCATACTCCTTTCTACCTGGGCTTGATAGCTTCTCTTCATAGTGACAGATACTTTAAATTTCCCTACACCATTAGGCACCAATCTAATTTTTCTTGCAATAAAATTATGGGTACTTCTTGAATCAATTAAAAATGTTACTTGGCATTGGCCCATTATCCTTTGAACACGCATTATCTGTGGAGCTTTAGCATGACAAAGAGGATGGACTGAAATTTCTAGGACTTCCACTTCTAGAGTTGAGTTACCTACTACTTCATTATCATCTTCATCATTTTTGACCAACTCCCTTCAATGAGAAGTAACTTCTTGCAATGATGGTTAGGCCCAAATTTCTTATTGCAATTCAACCATAACCCCTTCACTCATCTTTCACTTAGCTCAGCACGACTCATCTTCTTAATTGGGAGGGTGGAGCTTCTAGAATTAAATCGATTAGCAAAGGGCTTTTTGGACTTAACTAGTGTAGATCTCGTCATAGACTGATTACGAACTTCATAGAGGCAAGCTAAGCGGATAGCGGCAGATGAAGTGGTAGGCTTGCAAGCTTGCACCTCCACTTTGATATTTTCTTTGAAGTCACTTACAAAACTCCCCACCTATTGCTTAGGTGTCAAGTGGCCTGCTCTTATCAATAATCTTTCAAATTGGGTCTGATAATCTTTCATTGCACCTGTCTGTTGCAATTTTGTTAGTTCACCAAAAAAGTCTTGAAATTTAGTGGGACCATACCTAACATGGAGCCCCTCCTTGAATGCTTTCCAAGTAATAATTTCTCGCCCATCCTTTAATAGTTGATACCATCAGCATCGCCTTCTAAATGAAATGAAGCTATTGGGACATGCTCATCATCTAGAATTTGATGAAATGCATAGAATTGTTCGGCTCTACATATCCATCTAGTAGGATCCTCTCCTCCATTGAACTTATGAAAGTCCAGTTTCATTAATTTTGGAAGGTTAGTACCAGAGGGCTCCATTGTGGTGCCTTGAGCTAAACGTCCAACGCCTATGCTATTGATTGTTAGATGTTTCTCCTTGGTCATGATTATTCATCATGTGATGTAATTGAGTGTTGATGACAATGAACATTTCTTGCATAGATTCCATCATCTCCTTGAATTTCCACACTTGATCAGCCACCAAACTACCCATTTCAGATTCTAAATGATCTAGCTGTTGATCTCCCATGCCTGGCTTTGATACCACTTTGTTATGTACCCTTATTGATTGAGATTGGGTAACTCTTTTGAATGAATTAGATTGCCTAGTAAACATCTGGAGTTAGGAAAGTATATCCTTTGGCTGTCCAATTTTGAAAGAAAAGCTGAATACGAAATCAACAAATTTGGTTTTGTTCGAGGGAAATTGACCTCCAATGAAATTCCTTGTAAGAGATTTTGGATAACCGATGATTTCTATTATTCATCGTCATGTCTGACTTATACAAACTCAAATATAAAACTACCCATGACTTATTCAACAACCCACTGCTTACAACTAGATCCTATCTTTACTCAACCTCCCTATTTTCTCTCTACCCAAAACAAACTTTAACAGAATTGTAACCAAACTAGAACTTATTTTATGCACCATCACCATGTGTGAGACTACTAACATGCATAGCATAATGTGGGCCTACAGACACATGGCTAACATCCATAATAATTGGATATGTATAAATAGATGTAGTAAGAATAATAACAAGCAAATTAATAAAGTTTCTATATCCACACATAATCTTTAAACATCGGATCGAATGACCAAACTAGCCTACATCAAGTTTTTGATATGACCAGTTAGATTGTCTAGTTTTGACAAGTTCAAAATTTGTTTTTAAAATAATTTAAATAATAAAATCTGAGTATAAAAGATGAAACCATAGATATTAACATTAAAATGTGCTTTTTACCCCGAGACTACACCTTAGAGGTGCAACTTGGGTTATTCAGGATCGGGTTGAGGTCAACCCTAACCCTAAGCCAAGGTCTAAAATCTCAACCCTAACCTTAATTTTAACACCTCAACCTTAACCCAAATTCAGTAGGTCAGGTTCGGGTTGAATTCGAGTTACATGAATAAGTAAAAAAATGACTATTCATTTTCAACATTCAATAACATTCAAATAAAATTAATCTATCACATACTCAAAATTTACATATCTAACATCAAACTAAAGTTCTAAATCCAAATAAGATAATAAGTTTACTAAGCAGCAAAATAAAACACAAGTTCAATTAATACTTAATTAGGACTAAGGAGATTTTCAAAAATAACATGGAGATGGAGATGATACTAGGGAGATAAGAACAACTAGAGGAAAGCGTGCTTGTACTAAGAATAGAGATAGGGATTATGGGAATGATATGAGATTGGTAGGTCTTTTGTGCTTCACAAAAGAAATTTCAAAAAAAGGAACAATGTAATATGAATTATGAGGAAAAAATATGTATAGGTTTTAGTTTTGTAACTAATAATATGCAATTTGGACGGGTTTCAGGTTGGGTTGCCATCAACCCAAACCCTTACAAATGTTGGGTTGCCATCAACCCAAACCCTTACAAATGTTGGGTTAGGTTTGGGTTAACCCAACCCAAGTTGCACCCCTATAGCATATTCTAACTTATTTTTCTTATTGCATAGATATTATTAAAATATAATTTCAACATAGTTGAACTGAATTGTGACCAGATCAAATTGGCTAGTGTCTGTAGTTGAACAACTTGGATTATTTAGTCCAGTCCAATCCAATTTTCAAAACATTGGTCATTTGAATGTGGTAAGAGAGTTGTAAAATACCGTCTTATAGTGGGAGTGGTATTCTTGATTTAATAGATTGAGTGGTTATTACTTCTCTAATCTTAAGGGTCAAGTAGGTTGATTATTGTAACATCTTAGCTTTAGCCAATGTAAAGTATTGTCCAAATTGGGCCTACTAGAATCTGCTAGCACATAGAGCCCTAGACATTTTTCTCCTTTTGGGCTAGCTCTCTAGCCCAAAAGGCACCTCACAATGGCTTAGGGGTATCACTACACATATCTCAAGATCTCTTTTACCACACACTCGATATGAACCCACCAATCCACTGATATGGCAGTAGCTTAACAGTGGCTTTGATATCATTTGTAATACCTCGGCTATAACCAATGTAAAGTATTGTTTGCTAAAGCTCATCAAATTTCAATGGCACATAGAGCCCGCACAGTTTTGTCCCTTTGGGTCAACTCTCCGACTTAAAAGATGTCTTATAATGGCTTGCCACACAATGTGAGTCCACCACATCTATTCAAATGCCAATGGCCAAAATGCGATTCTAATACCATTTGTAATACCTCAATTCTAGCCAATGTGAAGTATTGTCTACCTTGGCCTCATTGGAATCCCCTTGAATAAAGAACCCATATAGTTTTATCCTTTGGGGCAAACTCTTCAACCTTAAAGGTGCCTCATAATAACTTATGGGTAAACTATGTATATCCTAAGACCTTTTTCACCACAAATCCCGTGTGAGTTCTCCCCATCTACTCACATGACAGTGACCTAAGATGGCTCTAATACCATTTGTGACATTCTATCTCTAGTCAATGTGAAGTATTGTTCACTTTGGACCCACTAAAATCTGCTAATGCACAAATCCTACATGATTTTGTCCCTTTGAGTCAACTTTCTAGCTCAAAAGGCACTTCACAATGACTTGGGGGTACCACCGCACATATCCCAAGATCTCTTTCACCACATGTCCGATGTGAGCTCACCACTCACAACTCTTCTTTTGCTTGCGTTATTTGAGACCAATTTAGTTGGACCATTCTTAATCAAGATAGGTAAAGAAAGGAAAACTAAGTTGAAGGAGAGGATCAAATCCTCGGTCTCTTTAGAGGACTACATCAATGTATTCAATGGTTTTTGATGATCCTTCAGGACCTTAGATTTCTATTTAAGAACATAAAGTTACATGTCACATTCTGGAATGAAAAAAAAAAATTGTGATTCCTTGTATGTTCTACATCCTCTGCTATTGTTTCTATACTAATGGTTGAAGTTTATAGTCAGACATGTAAGTCGCATCATCGCCATGCCCATGACCAAATCATTTCATGCTTTTCATTTGTCCCATCACATGTCTTGGACAACAAGCTTGTTAATTTGTTATTTTTTATGCTCTGCAAATCACAAAGAAATGTCTTCCATCTATCTTACAACTACTACATCTTGAAGATTTGGTTTT
>JAYJMB010075651.1:6551-22956 GCA_036873735.1 Pouteria campechiana
TACTCATGTCGAGGGTCTTTGGTTCCTCTCTCTCTCTCTCTCTCTCTCTCTCTCTCTCTCTCTCTCTCTCTCTCTCTTTTCTATTTTATTGATTTGTTGTTGAATAAAAAGATCCGTTTCGGACCGATGGGCGGACGAAATCAAAGGCAGGAATAAGCCCACACAGAAGCAAATTCAGTGGAGGATGTCGAACATCACAGAGTGAAGATGATACAGTTGCAACTATCGCCGCAGTCAAGGTGGCAACAGCAGCATTTACAAGGAATGGGCGTTGTAAGAAGAAATGGTTTTATAATTTTTATTTTTCCTTTTATACTTTAAATGCATTTATATACCAAGGAATAGATGAGATTTGTGTTTGTAAAATCAAAGTGATTATTTATCTCATGTCTTGAGTTGGGTCTAGCTAGGCCTGACAAGTGAGTCGACCAAGGCGCTGGTGCTGCTGCTGGGGGGGTCTGAATTTCGTTCGCTCTTTTGGAACTTTTGGTGTGGGGATGAAATATGGAGCTTTTCATTTTTCTTTTTCACTTCCTGTACATTTTCTTATCAGGAATCTATCTATTGCTGAGCCTCTCTTATCCTTTCCTTTCTCCTTTAACCTCCCACCCCGTTCAACTGAAAAAAGATTAATCGTGGCCTCTGCTTGGTATTATCTGAAAGCTCCCAAGTGGGTTTGAACAACGCCTATTTCTCATTTTTTTATTATCCTAACTCTCATATCTGTTGGCGACTCTGGATCTCATTTCCAAATGGACAGATATTTTTAAGTAGCCCTGGCTAAATGGAAAAACAAGTGCAAGCTGCGCAGGAGGCGGGCAGAATAGCAAGGCGAGAGAGAGGCGGTACAAAGATGAGATTAAAAAAATGCAAGGGTTTCAGTGAAAGTTATTATTACGAAAATGCCATTGGGATCATCACCTTGCGTCGCAGATTGGAGCGACAATCGAGGGAAACGCTTGATTCCCCGAGATATTCTACAGCGGGACGAGCGACTGAAAGATCAACCGATTCGCAGCAAAGTTCTGCAGTTGAGGTACCATCCAAATATCCAACTCACACATCTTTAATCTCAATATTTATAAAATTTTATTAATCTTTTACTGATAATTAATTATTTATTCAAAAACATACAGGAAGAATGAACGTCTAAGAAAATAATTAAAAATGTAAACTAAAAATACTCTATATCTTACATCCCATTGTGACCATACTGATTCATGGACCACATTGATTGTCGTCGTAAGTATATTGGACCCCCTTGTAAAGGTTCGGATGCGACGCATGTCGTTAAATTCTCCAATTTCACACACGCAATTCCCATCAGGTTTTTTTACGAATGCACGCCATTCTCCAGGTAGAAGTGACGATGCATTGAGTGGCATCTCGTGCCCTTTCGAGTGAAGTGAAATGATTGGTGGGTTGTTATTTCCATTTTAAGGTTATGTTTAGCTAGGCAACTGAATTTTCTCAATTTTTATTGTTACTATTTTTTTTTAAATTTTTTGGTTACATTAACACAATTTGAGTTCTTGTGTTTAGTTGTCCACAATCAAGTTTGTTGTGGCCATCGTGATATTGAAAATGATCACATGCAGCTTGATAAACGATAAGTTGTTACCATGTGCATATTCCAACATGTCATGTGTGTACGAAATTCAAGTTGTCGAAGTGGTAGACCTACACTTGCAAAACACTCTAGCAGTCCCTTGTATCAACATTTAATGATAGGTTTGTCTGGAATGGAAAAACCAACACTTTTGAGTGAAATCAATAGCCATGTGTTGTTTGTGAGCCATGTATATGTAGAGGTAATCTTATTCATTCCATTGCAATTTGCAAATAATAATAATAAGTTCTAAGGAGAGAGTCCTACCTTTCTGTTAGCTTCCCTATCCTGTGCTCATTTCAAATGCAAAGAAAAAGGTCTATGAAAGTAATATCTCCCTAGCTACCGTACTCCCTACCTAACCTAACCTGACGATGAACCAGGTTACATGCATGCACCTATGTCAATTTCAAATGAATGTATCAGCATAGCATTAATAACATTTATAACAACTCTAAATTATTGTAATTGGGAATACAATTTTTGAAAATATTAGCAAAAATGGAATCAAACCAAAGCCATTAAAAGTACAACATATGACCCCAACCATTAGGATTCCTATTGAGAAAATGTTGTCCAAATGCATTGCATAGGTGAATCTAAAATTTGGCCTAAATATTGCCGGAGTGCTACCTTGAGCATGGAATACAATCACATTTGCCCTAATTTTTCTAAAAAAATCTAAATTAAGAAATTTTTGAGATCTTGGCCATCAAAAAGTTAAGGCCATCCTTTCAAACGGTTGATCAGAGCCTTTCATACCTGGCACCTAATGTTCATGCTAAAGTAGCTGTCGCAAAATTCGGCTCATTAAATTTTATTTCATTCAAAAATATTAAACCTATGAACCATTTCCTGGATGAATTAATTAAGTAAAACATGAATTGAATATGTAAATGAAGTATTGTTAAGATAAATGACACCTCATGTACACATTGAACATGTTTCAAAATGTAATAATGTTATGAAATCCATTCAAGTTGTTTAACTAGCCATTGAGTCAATTTAACATGTTGGTCTTCATTTTGTCATTCAAATGAGACATGATCATTTATCACACTAGAACCTAATTGATATAATAATTTATATTTCTATGACTCATTGATTAAGAAATTATCGAATTAAGTATAACCCATCCATGAAGAAACATGAGAATGTGAATTACTTCCGTATGAAAAGATACCTTTTTAACAAATTACCCAAGCCTAGTTCATATGGTGTTGATACCTTTCTAACTTATAAGGGTTTGCAACAAGTAGACACCAAAATGGTGAGGTTAGAAATGAAAAAAAAAAGTTGAAAAAATGATTAGAGGAGCCGAAAAGATATTCATCACAAATACTTTTATTATTCAAAAGAATCCTAATAATGCTTCTATATTTGATTGTCTTAACTTATCCAAAAATTATGTTAGAAGATGACCCTGTAGAAAAGTTCACCTTTTTTTCTCTAACATTATCCAAAAATGGGTTAGGATTCTATAATTAAAATTTAATGGATGAACTTCTATAAAAGAAGCTTTCTATGGAATAGGTTAATATGAGTTAGCAACTTACTTTGATTATTTATCACTTTCAAAATCATACTAAAAATTTTTAGTGCTTTAAAGGTTTCTCCCATGCAAATTTAATTCAAATAATGATCCTTTCAAATTTGTGTTAAAGAATATTAAACCAACATGGTGAAAGCTTTTAATCTTATGTAATGCACCAAGTTTAAGTTCTTAACCTTAGTTGTCAAAGTAATTTCTAATGTATTGCTTACATACTATTTTAATTTAGTGTAAAGCGAGGTAAAAGGCAAAATGTTAAAAAAAAGGTGATGGTGATGTTAGTAGCCTAAAAGTTATGTAAGAAGATACTTAGCAAAAAATTCAAGGATATAAATGAAAAATATATAAAATAATATATTTGAAGTAAAAAATAAATAAAGATAAAATATCACGATAACTATTAAAAAGTTCAATGATGAACAAAAAAAGATTAATAATAATGAAAATATAGTTATAGGAATTAAAAATACAAGTAATAATAGAAAAAGAAATATCGTGAGGATATTTGCTTTTTTTCAGTAAAAGTTTCATAAAAGAAGGGCAAACCAATTTGAACTCCTTTCTCTTTTTATACCAAAACAAATAGGTCAAGAAAAATTAATTAAAATGACATAATTGGAATGTTGCAATTGATTACTACTAACTATCTAGACCAAATTGCAAAGCATAACAAAGGGGGGAAAAGTTACAAGACTTGAGTGTTTTCAATTGACCAACTTTTATGCTTCCGTCCTAGAATTTATCACTACCTAAAAGCTATAACATTCCTTAAGTGTGTGTTTGAATAAGTCTAATTGTATGTAAAGTGTAAAAGGAGGATAAAATGCTAAAAAGACAATGTGTATTTGGTTTGAGGATAAACTTTGGTAAAAGCCCTTTAGATAAAAAGGATACAAAAGCTTCCTTTTTTGGTTTTTTTACTATATTAATGTAGTATTCATCTACAAATAACTATTTTATCATTTACATCGTTATTTATATTTTCGCAAAAGTCTAATTATTTTTTTATTCATTTTATGATTACGATCATCACTATAATGCTAATATCATAATTTTTTTCTTTTACAATTTTCTTATATTTGCATATCTTCTTTCTCAAACCAAACACAAAAAATTAAATAATGATCGTAGTGTGGAACAGATTATAATGATTGATATGAAAAAGGTAGGGTAACCTTGAGAAATTAAAACAACAAATGGTAGATACAAGAGTATTAATTAAAAAGCATGCATAATGATAGAAAAGAAAGAAAATACTTATATGTAATCCTCAGCTTATCTAGTTTGAGGATGCGGTGTTTACATGCTATAAAACAGCATGAAGGACATGAAAGGTTTCATCGTCCTAAATGGTGCCCTGCCTTTTGTGGAAGCGGTGAATCTCTTTGCTAAAGACGATAGATAGATCATGATGTAAGGTTTTCTGGACACACATGAAGCTTGGGATATAATGCAACCTTTGAATTTTTCAGAGGGCCCAGAAAAATAGGTAAAGAGAAGGGTGTCAATTTACAAGAGCTTTAACGGACTGTACATGTGGCCGACATGTCCACCATCCCAAATGTTTCATCTGTCCGGTCCTCCACTGTTAAGGAAGATGACAAAAACAATACTGCTCAGATCTTATCTACAAGACAAGACCGTTAAAAGTCATCCAAACCCAACTAGCAAAAACCCAAAATAATCGAAATTACATGACCAACAAACCCCCACTTCAATCCTCGTATTGCTAGAAAAATGCTAGAAGGTCCAAAAAACAAAAAAAAAAAAAAAAACTGTCATCCCATGGCCATCAAAATCTACATTTACCAGGGCTTTTTACTGCATTTCTTGTAAAAACTTCTTAATTTAAGCTAACTCTTCGCTAACCATTTTCCGGGGTTAATTTCGGTAATTTAGGTGGTGGAGGATAAAAAGGTAATTTTGGTGGGACACATCCCGACAGACTGTAAAAAAAAACTGGAGAGGAGCATGTGCGTCACTGCACGGCTCACGAGAGAGGGAATAAAGACGCGGAGCAGGAAAAGGATGCTGCACGTGCGACTGAACACTATGCATGATTGCCGCGCACGTGCGCACCATTTAAGCCCAGATTCCATTTCAATCTCCTCCGGGTACGATGGTAGCCGTCCAATCCATGGCGTCTGAAGACACATAAAAAACCGTTTGATACTCTGGCAAACGAAGATCGATGCACGATGTGCGGCCGCTGCAAATTGCTTTAAAATGATATATTATTCATACTAATAATTAATATTAAAAATGTCACACTCAAAGTTACCGGTTTTGACGTTCTGCCGATCCGGTCACTGCACAGCTGCGGCGCGCTTTTGCATGCGGTTTCCGCACGTGAGATGCGTGACATGCATGGCCAGATCTGAACCGTCTCGATTTGTTACTTTACGTGAGCGGCCGCGATCCCAACAACTCCAAACACAATGCTGGCACTTTGGTTGGTGCCGTACGAACAAAAAGCTGAAAGTAACACCTTGTGGGCTGCACGTGGTTAGGTGATTGATTGATCGAAACGATATATCTTGATAATTCATTGTTTCTAATCTGCAATTTATTGAAGGAATTTGTGACCATTAACACGCAACGATGAGACAATAAACGAATATTTTAAATGGTAAGAATGTTCTAAGAGCTCCAAAGCATGCAACATTAGTATGGTGGGTCTCAAAAATTAATGGTTTGGATTACTACAAGGGGGACCACTTTGAGTGAAATTGGACGAGTAATGAATACGATCCTGGTACACGGTTAACGCATGGGTACCGATTTGAGTGCTCCTTTCGCGCATCGTAAATTCACGAGTTGTTAGTGAGCGGTCGGGGCGTCCCACAATTTTGTGGTGCGGTACAACCTTTCCTCGTCAAAATACCACATCCGCAGGACATCCACGCGCGGATTAAATGCTTTGGGGCCGCAGTGAAGGTTTTCATGAGGGGTACAGTGGGGTTTTGGTTATACCGGTCAAGGTTAATCCAACTCAAACCCTGTTTGTGAAAAATTCCATCCAATCTTATTTGTTTTTAACCTAAGCTTTTAAAATCCAGGTTAGGATCGGGCTCATAATTGACCTTGATATTTTTATACTTTTATATTTTTACGTATTTAATATATTAATGAATTATATTAAATATGCATATAAAAGATATATTTTAATACATTAATATGAAAATAAGCATGTTGAGGGGAGCATATGGCCATGTTGGCTTTCAAAGAAGATGAGTAGGGGAGTAATAAGTCTTCAAAGTTGGATTTCTATGTCCAATAACAGAAAGTACGCTAAAGATTAAAGAAGTTTTTCTTTTCAAGTTATTAAAAATCAGTCAATTCAGGCTAATTAGGTTGTAGCAACATTAAACCAACCCAATCTAGTTTCAAACCAATTACATTTTTCATGGTTTGATTCATCGAACCCAAATTGCATTCCTAGGAATCACTGTGGAAAATGAAGATGATTACATGGATAAATGTAATGTTATCAGACCTAGGCTAGATCGGCTAGTCAAATCAATTTGACCGTGAACTAATTAGTTGATTAGTCCAGTCTAGTCCAATTCAATGAGTTATTCCCAAAATTGTACCCAAGGTTTGCTGATAATGCTAAATCCATACCCAACTTTTGGGTATTCCTAAACCTATGCCCAACATTCATCTCTTATTTCCAAATTCATGCCTAGTATCGTCGTACCTCGCCAAACAACCGAATTCATGACCAAAATACCCCAGATAGCTGAAAGAGAAGTGATTTTTTTGGGTTTTCTAGCCTTGCTTGATGTCGGCCTCTTCTTGTCTCCTAAATGCTCTCAATTTGCACCATGTGATCGGCTTCGTGGGAGATCTGACCATCCGACCACAATCTCTCCTACCAAAAGCCTTCGTCGAAAGCTTGTTTAGCAATTTGGCATTCTTCCAAGGTGAGCCTTCTCCTTCCTTGTTGTCCTCCAATGTGGCCCTGCCAATGGCAAAGAATTCCAACGACTTGTACTAGAGTTGACAGTGTGGGTGAGGGGAGAGGTGGAGGTCACGTGTAGTGGGTGCTGCTCGTCGCAAGCTTGGCATGTGGAGCTGTGGGCTTCCCCCTCAAGCTCGTTGCTGCCTTCTTCTATTTTTTCCAGGTCTAGACTTCCAAATAACTAAATTGCAGGAAATTAACATTCACACTCCTTCCTGATGGATAACCACGTCCCCTGACTCTTAATTTATGGGAATTAATTGTATAGAGGGTGGATATTCAGAAAAGTAGGTGTGAACTTATATTATTATTATTTTAGGCAATGGGAGATAATGATCCAGTTCGTCGAATTGTTTTGTCCTAAGGGTATTAGAATAGGAGTAGAGTTGGAGGAAGCCAGAAAAAGGAAACGAGAAGAGGCCAATGTCTGTCTAGGTATTTTGGTCATGACTTTTTAGAATCTGGCTGTCTAACAACATCCAGTGATGCTAGGCACAGATTTGTAAATGAAAGATGAATGTTGAGCATGAATTTGGAAATATCCAAAAGTTGGGCATGAAACTAAGATTGTCAGCAAAACCTTAGGCACTGTTTTGGAAATAACCCCTAGTTCAGTCTAATAACATTTTTTTAATTATAATATTATTAATATAATAAAAAAATTAATTAAAATAGTAAATTATTATACAAAAGATTTATATATTTAGATTAATATTTATAGTTTAGATTTTTTAAAATTATGCTCCATGATTTTTTAATTTTTTAAAATAAAAAATCAGTTCAACCGGTTGAACTAATGGTTCGACCAAATGCTTGAATGGTTCAACCACCAATCTAGCTCTCATAACCCTGGCTAGATAGTCAGTGCAATGAGACCATCGAATTTCTAGTGATTCCAAAGCACTCACCACCTGTGACAAGACGAATGATCGGATCGCTTCTAATATATATGCGGTGTCACTCAATTATTTAATCTCTGAAAATGGACAGTCATGATTGATGAAGATGTAACTTTTGGGGGTAGGACATTAGCCTGCAATTAGCAGAGGTGGCATACAATCATTAAATTTTAACTAAGCCACATGGGAAAATGCTTGCTAATTACAAAGATAGTAACTAGTTAACAGCGCTCTTAATAGACTTATAGATGGATGATTTTCCCTGTAGGGAAGCCATTGTTTTCAACTTGCATTGCGGTAACTTTAACCATCAATTTTAAAAATGAAAACACCCAAATTTTAACTTATTGCATTGGAAGCAAAAATCAAGTGCCTAGTGCTGCAGATGTCACATATGATTTAGATATTGCATCACACATGTGGAATTTAGACTTAAATATATTGCAAGTAGCCGAAGTTTATGGGTTATTTGGTGCTAAATTTTAGAAATAATTGTTGTCATATTTCAACCATTCGGCCGTTGTCACTTACTATATATGATTCATGTCACTTATTATATGTGATTGAATAATAGACAAAATCTCTAAGATTGGATTACCCCAACTACTAATGTCTTGGCTAGTTCTCATCGACTAGGAAGGGTATTAAATAATTCACAAGAGAGATTCCTATAATCTAAGCTTTTACATCAAATGGGCTTTGGATACTGGAAAAAAAATGCCAAATCAAATGGTTGAGATAGAGCGGTGCAAACCTAGCTTTCTGCCTGGTATAAACGCTTGAAAGTCAACCCAATATTTTTAAGAATGTTTAAGGGTGCAATTATAGAGAAGGTGGGGAGTAAATTTTGAAGAAATCTAGAAAAGTGAAAAACCAATGTGGAAAGATAAGCAGTAGTAATTGCAAATAAAATAAATAAGAATAAAATTAATATTTTTTAAGTAAAAAGATATATATTAATGGTTGAAAATATATGAAATATGAAAATACATATGGAATAAATCAATATTCATCAATTAAAAGATGGTGAAAGAATAGAATCATCACACTTGATTTAGGCACATGGGCGCACTCAGCAAGTTCAAAGTTGTTAGGCATCTCAAATGTCCATATTTACATGGGTAAATAGTAATGCTTCATGAAGATTTTCTTTTTAAAAAGAGCTTTTAAAAATACCTTATTTGAAAATGAAATCACGCTGTTAGTTTTCTTCTTATAAGTGATCAGATCACACAGGCTAAAGTGACAAGAAAATAAAGCGGACAAGTAGAGTACTTTTGTGGAGGTTGAAGTGACTCTAGTAAGTGCTTCAAGCTTTTCTAGAAAGATGATTAGATATATAAATGGCATTCAATCCACAGATCCCACATGCTAAACTCTTTTATCTTTTATTTTATTAAAGTAAATATATATACATTAAAAAAAGACAAGAACAGGTATCCAATCTTCCTTTTTTTTCCAGGGCTGCAAGGGTCACTTTAACTACAGCTTGTACTTGAAGGAGAACTTACTGCGGAGAGCAGGCTGCACATACGTTAATTTACTACGGCCAACTATTGCACCACGTCGTATCTTATATGCATTAGGCAGGATATCATAACGGTAGAAAAAGGTGTGGCACACGTTGATGATTTCCTCACGCAGGAATTTGGGCTGATCTTAATTGTTCTGGGTCGCTTATGATGCGCTTAGTCATACGTACAATATGCAGCCGTTAATATCATTCCTCAATCTACCCTTTCTGTGGCCAGCATTTTCTCCAATGCCACCATTTGGGTCAAAAATTACTTATTTTGGAAATGATCAACTTAATTATCCTTCCTACTAAATTGATAATCAACAGTTTTAATTTCGCATTTCGACCTTGCTAGTGATCAAACCCAAACCATCACGAATCATCAAAGTGATCCACTAGATAATTGCATGTAAATCGGTCATTAATAGCCACACTTAGATGAGAAAAAGAGCCTCGTTGATTTAGGTGTGTAAATTGGGTTAGGTTAAATAGCATTGAGGTTAACAACCATAACTCATTGCTGCCAAAATATTAATCCAAAATTGATCTTAATTTTTAATTCTATTTTAAAAGTCTCAATGTAATTCTATCTTAATTTTAGAAAATAAGTTTGGATTTGGGTTCAATTTGGATTAATAATTTGAGTCGATAGGAAATCTATTCAAACTTTGACATAGCTCTACATGGTTCTTAGCTTAAAGAAGGACCGCCTAATAGAACTAGAGAATGTATAACTTTTAGGAATACTTCTCTAGTCAAGAAACCTCACCATCTTAGTATATGACATCGTCCCTTTTGTACACTTATCTAAACTTAGCTATAAAAATTCAAATATATACACCTTATGGACAGAAGTTCTCTCAATTATCTGTACATCTCTCTCATGGTATTTTTTTTGACTTGGGCATTGGAGTGTTTATGCTAAGACTATCTCTGATACCCTCTAATATTTTTCTTTGTCTTACAAGGTCTCCGAACAGAATTCTTTGAAAGCAATTTGGGTGAGAGCCCAAACAGTGTCACCACCTATGGGAAGGTTCATCAATTAAGTCATATTGGGTGGATATCCTAATAACGTAAATCTTCCTTTAACTAATCTTTCACCAGGAGATATCCTCCTTCTTCAACTAATCAAGATAGTTCTCAATACATCACATCAACTTCCAAAATAGAAATACTTTTAGAACAAATATTATAAGTGAATAGCTTCATGATGTAGCAGATGATTTAACAACAAAGAAAATTCTTTGAAAGGATGCTCAAGTGATCCTGATTCATAACCTTTGATGCCACTATTACTAAGATAATATCCCCAAAACACTCTAAGGCTCGAAATCAAAGCCCTGGCCAACCCCCAAAATAATTTTAAAACCAAAAATAATATTGAAATCGATTATCGAGTGAGCCCTAACCTTCATAATAATCCTACACTCCTACAATGAGGAAGACCAATAATGGCATTAGAGTAAGAGCTAGTTCCAAATGTCATACCTAATGTGAAAATGTTAGATCGTGCACTTGCTATAACCAACACCAAGCATCATGAGGTGAGGGAATCCCCCTTCTTATGGAAGAAAGAGTAAATATTGAACGAGTTCTCAATTATCTAGCTAGATCCACCAATGTTGCAAGGGAATTAGTATAGTAACAAGTGGATGCTTGACGTGCCATAGGCAACTAGAATCCACGAGAGGATAAAGTGTAGTCTTATGTCCAAATAAAAGCTTATAAACTCCTGAAAAAAAGGATTGAAGGATTAGAAAAAAGAATCTCAAGAAGGCGCATATAATATGGGGGAGTAATAAAATAATATCACTTCACAAAAGAAAGAGCCCTTACCAAAAGGATTTAGAATGTCTTATATCGACGCTTACGATGGAATAACAGATCTAAGAAATTATCTTTCCAGATACGATGGTCAGATGAACCTCGTGGGAGTATCGAATGCTATCAAATGTCAAGTCTCCAACCTACATTCAAAGGAGTAGCATTATCGTCATATTTAATACTGGATCCCAAATCCATAAATAATTTTAGGGAATTGCAAAGACACTTCCTAGACAATTTTGTTGCTCAATATCAACAAAAGAAGATCATATAAATGTTAATATTAATTAGGTAAAAAGAATGAGAGTCTATTTGAGAGTAAATTAATAGATTCAACGACTTACTCCAAATATCGATATATTAGATCAAACTGTAGCGATGGTCATGTTATAAAATGAGACTAAAACAAATAAATCAAATATTATATCTGTTTGTAATTTCCAAAAATCTATTTTAAGCTTCTAGAAGCTCTTAAAAAGCATATTAACGCAAAAGAATTCATTAAAGTAGAAAATCGCAGCAAATCCCCGTATAAAGAACAAGAATCGTACAAAATGGGGAAGGGATAACTTATCAAAGAGAGGAAAATATGACACCCATAATCCTCTGAACAAATCTCACGTGTATATATACCAAGAAATCAAAAGCTAAGAGTGCCTTCCTCAACTTCACCTACTAAGACAAGAACCCAAAAGACAAAAATAAAAAAATAGTGTCTTTACAATAAAGATAAAGGTAATAAATAACTTAAAGAAAAAAATAAAAACTTAATCAGAAGAGGATGATAACAATCAATGTGGCAGACAATGAGCAAAGAAGAGAAAGTGGAAACAACAAGCAAGAAAATGCTCCCCCAAAAGAGAGGAGTTTTTGAGGAAGCAAGAGAGAGATATTGTGTCGGAAGCCAATCGTCCAATAATTGAAAACATCAATGTAATCGTTGATGGATTAATGTCAAGCAAAACTACCCTCGATGAAAGGAGAATTTAAGCTAAACAAATCAATTTATGATTGAAATTTTCATATCACTTGAATACTTATGTCACATTTAAAGAATTCTTACAAAATATTTCTAACTATCTCTAACCATCTAAAGTGGATCTAACTATTTGTCTTCAACAGATTCAGTAATAAAGTCCTAAAAAATGGGGCTTATCAACTGTAATGACTTAATAGATGAACCTTTCTAAAGACTTAAAATGTTGAGCATCTATGAATGTATTATCAATAAATTAGATAAATTTATGATTGTAATTTTTATGTCACCTGAATATTCATATTACATTTAAGATTTTTTGTGAAATATTACTTTTCGTTGATGAAGTATCTTTTATATTATTATAATAAAAAAATACACATCCTTGTTGAATTTTCTTGTAACTATGTCACTAAATATTAGTGTTGGAGAGTTTTTGAGTAATTTTCCTATAACAGAAGGAGAATTCATTAGAGAACAACTCTACTCCCCGGTTCAACATAATCTCTTATTACTTGGGTTCATTATATAGTGCCTCCTTTTGAGACTTTAAGCTTGAGGTAGTCTTCTTTAGCTCTATAAAATGGCTCTATTCCTCTCTCAAAACAACCTCAATGTGAGCATTCTTAGTGATAGCTTAGTTCTGTGCTTACTTCAGATTGATTACCAATAAAGAATACTCTCGCTCCCTCCCCTTGTTTAGCTCCTGCCTTAGAGCTTGTGAAGGCAAGAAAATAAAGAAGACAAGGAAAGGGATCCCTTGGAACCCGAATCTTTAATAAAAAGGATTCCTGGAGACCTGAAGTTGAACAAGAAGATAAATAAAGGGATCCCCCAGAACCCAAACTAGCAATGGAAAGGAATTTCGAAAGATCTAAACTTGAACAAGAAGACAAAGGAAGGAATCCCCTAAAATCTAAATCTTCAATAAGAAAGGATTCCGAAAAACCTGAACTCAAATAAGAAGACAAAGGATGGAATCCCCCAAAACTCAAACTAGTAATGGGAAAAAAATTTTAGAAACTAAACTTTAATAAGAAGAAAATGGAAGGAATCTGTTAAAAAAAGTTAGAGTTATCTGTGACATGCGAGTTCCCAAAAACTCTAAAAAAATAAAAACATCATAAAAAGATAATAAATAAAAATTTATGAAGAATTTTTATATTTCTCTTATGAAATATCTTTTGCATTATCACAATAATCTTACACGTTCTCGTCATTCATTCCAAAAACTATATCACTAACATCAGCATTGAGGAACTTTCATGTTATTTTCTTTTTGCAAGAGAAAAAATATATAAAAATAATATCGCTCCCTAGCTTAATACATCTTCGGCTATTTGGGCTCCCTAGCTTGATACATCTTTGGGTATTTTTGCTCCATTGCAAGCTACTCCAAAGGCTTAAGATGAGCTTGGTTCAATGAGGAAGCATGCTTCACCTTTAACTAGGTAATCTTGTTATAAAGAGCTAGCTATTGGGCTGCCACTTCCACTTCAAGGTTTACTAGTACTATCATTTTAGCTATAATGGCCTCTACCGTAGCGTCACATTTGATTTTCATAGTCTCTCAGGCAACAACTGAAGCATCTCGATTAGCCTCAATAGTTATACGACCAATCACTAGAAACTCTTAAGTAAACATAGTAATCTTTCGTCCAACATCAACATCATCTTGTTAAGCAACAAGCTCTTCCTTGAATAGCTTCAAAATGGAAGCAGTTTCTTCTGCCTTTGCATAAATGCTTCTGCTTCTCCTTAAGTGTGGCCTTGAGATGGATGTTTTCGGAAACCACCTCATCTCATGACTACTTTAAGTCCTTCATTGAAGAGCAACGCTCCCCCTCCCTCCCTAATTCAGCATTTGTCTCCTGCAATCATGGATCTAACCTGAAACAAGTTCCCTTATGACACATTCAGATCACAAACAAAGGACTTCACTTGGTCCAATCAATCATGCCTATCAACTACAACCCATACAAGGTTAATTGCGGACTTAATTCTTCAATCCTTCGCTCTAATACATGCAACTGATTCAGTAAATATGATAGCTTATTAATACATATCTAAACGAAGTGAGAGCAATCCATCATGGAGGGCACAAAGACAGTCTCACTAAATGGGGCAACGTAAGGAGATGATGGGTAAGAGGTAGGCAAAGCTGGAGCCGCAATTCCTCTGCTAAATCCAAAAGAGTCGATTCATTGCCATCACATAGGGTGATCGACAACAAGAATGGAAAGATATGAAGGTATTCAAAACATTATAAATCTAAGAACAGGAGAGCAAAAATCCTAAGAACATGAAAACATACAAAGAAAGTAAGTACTTAGCCAAAAAAGTTAAATTTTGTCCATACTAGCAATTTATATGCAAAAATTCAAAAATACTTGCAAAGGAAGTAGAAGATTAGGAAAATGAGTAAGAGCTCCTCCTAACTGCAGCAAGCTGCTTCTTTTCACCACCAAAAGCTAGCAGCAACTTTTGCCTTGGAACTTGAAAAAGCAATAGTGGGAGAACTAAAATGAAAGTTTTTCTTTGAACCTAATGTTAAATTAAGGTGTTTGATTTTGATGATTAATAAAACTTATTTAATGACTTAAATTAAGCTAATAACATATTATTGATATTTTTGAATTTAGAATAAACTTTTAGATGATGCAAAAATGTTCAGAGGCTTCAAAGGAAGCTTCAGAAGTTTAGAAGTGGCGTCTAGAAGTTTTAGAAGGAACATTTTGAATTCAAAGGAAAGTTTTAGAAGAAAGCAGAACTTTCAAAGGCGTGTTTAGAAGGAAGAAGTATTCCAAGCTTCAGAGGTTGCACCCCGACATTCAAATGTTTTGGAAATGTAGTCGTTAGTGGTGGTTAGGATCAACAAACTTTCAAAGGAAGTTTAGAGGCGTGAAAACTTACTACAAATATTTTAAACTTAGTGCTATAGCAATAAACCTGACCTTCAAAAGTTCTAAAATTTAACTTCAGAAGTTCTGAAGCACGCTTATAAGTAGATTATGTTGAGTGTAGAAAATATAATATAAAATGGTCTAAAACATACCAAAAGAGGTTACAATGGCAATGATGGATTCGAAACTTATAAATAGAAGTTTCAATGATGAAGAAATAGACACTTGTGTGGATTAAACATGAATCAATTGTGGAAACTCAAGTCTCTAAAGTGCAATCGCTCCAACAAGCCTTAAGGTTCAAAGTACTTCAAAGTTACATGTTTTCACTTCATAGGAGAATGAAAGCACTGTAATGTATTCATTGTATATCTTGCAATAGAGCTTTAATTATATTTACACTTAGGCCTAATTAAAGGTAGTTTATCTGTACACTTTTGTATTTGAAAGAGGGAGTTGGTAATTAACTCTAGAAATCAGATTATATAAATTGTTGGTAAGCTCAGGAAAAACCAACAATATATGAGTTTCTGGTTAGCTCATGGAAAACCAGGTTGTATAAGTTCTTGGTGATCTTCGAAAACCAAGGGAGGTGTGATTCCATATGGTTTAGTAAAACCCAAAGTTAGGAATATCTTGGAGAGTAGACTAGGTGCTAAGGGGGGTCTGAACCACTATATAATCTTTGTAATCTTATTTCTTTGTATAGTTGTATGCTTCCACTATCATCTATTTTCTCCATTTGCACATCTCATCAATTTTTCTCATCTCACTTAGATTCTAGTTTGGTCATACACCCTGCATTTTAAGCATAACACCCAAGCTTGAAATGAGAAGAGATTCCAAGAGACTTGAACCTAACAAAATAAAAGATAAAGGAAGGGATTCCCTAGAATCTAAACTTGAAATAGGGAGGAATTTTAAAAGACCTAGAACTGACATAAACAATGGAAAGTACCCAAAGAAGTCCAATCAAGAAGATGACAAAATTGAAGCTAACTTAGACATTGTTTGAACGTGCCGGAGCGCGCTCAAGAAGTCAGATCAGGCATAGTAAATAATGAGGAAGAAACGCAATGCGTACGGAACGTCATGACCGGGACTGGTCTCCTCTGGAGTGAACCAGAGGATATTCCATTATCATTGATTTCTCCTCAAA